>FIZR01008126.1:0-68977 GCA_900060175.1 Ferrisia virgata
TTTTTCATACAGTAGACACCAAGATATGCAATTTTCTTTATAACAATAAAAAAAAATGGAAATCTGAAAGACGGAGGACGTTCCTATTAAAATTAAGAGCTCATATGTGGAGAGAATTTTTTTGAGGTGTCTACCAACTAGTTTTTCAGGGTACCAAGTGAAAAAAAATAATCGTTTTTTTTGACCCACCCTACTGAATATGTGGTTTTTTGGTCGATTTTTCTAATTTTCAGAGTTTGTTCCACGCATAACTCGCCTCTAAATGGAGCTTGGAGGTTGAAATGAGGTATTTCCTGTCTGTAGGGACCCTTGATGTACCTTTTGGTGGTCTCGATTTTTTTAGCCCTATTGAACCTTTTCTACCCGCAATGTTGATTAGGAAGAAAGCATCGCAAAGAGATGGTTTTTTTCAATTTTCATTGTTCTAAAATGTCACGAAAATCATGCTGAAAAAATAACGATGCTATTTTTTATTTCGTGAAATTTCAAAATTCGAAATACATGTAGACTTTAATCCATGCAAAAATAAGTATATATCAACAATGACATTTCTTATTTTACCAGTTAGTCCAATTTTAGCATTTCAACTGGAGGATGAATATAGAAATCGGTTATCAGCTGTTGTATTGAGTAAATGAGAGATGATGGATTACAACAGTAGACATTCTTTTTTAAACTCTCCTCATCTAAATTAATTTGCCATTTGATTACGTCACACGCAGTCCTGCTTGGTTGACAGTATTGTTCAACGCTATTGTCATCGTCACGAACATTATGCATAATTATTAAGATCGCTTTGAGTTTATCGCTGGTATAGAGAAGCTTCCACCAAATTAATGGCATAGTAAGCAATGCTTCGTTGTCGTTTCCTATCAATAGGAGTCTTCTATTTGGATTTGTGAGGACTCCAGATGTTCCCGTATAAATGTCCACATTTCCAATTTTTCCATGCAACTGAAAAGAAAATTCATCGTCATATACGTTAGTTTAATCCGGTCTAATTTCCAAAGGTAAACATTGGTAACCATATTAGCTGTATTTACTTCGATTAATCGTTTGCGAACATGTAAATTAATGGCATCCCATACTGGAATCTTCGATCTATGCTGAGGTGCATGATTTATCACGTGCAAAGTCGGGTTCATCCAATGACCCAGTGCGAAATCATCGATCGGTACCAACATACGTAGTTCGTATTCGCTATCTATGGATTTAAAATCTGAAATTTTAATGAAGTGCTTAAAAAGTGAATGAAACGGGGTCGAGGTTTAGGTAGTGGGAAGGATGACTCTGGTATGGCCAACCTGGAATGTAATAGCGACACTTTTAACTAGTGCGTCGTTTTCGAGTCTTAGAAGACCATTAAGATCATTTTTGACCATGCCAGATGTATATTTTGATTTTTTTATTTTTCCCCCCGAAGACTAAAATATTTTGCTCTGCTCGACATCGACCAAAATCGCTCCAATTTGATCAATGGGCTCATTTATGCCCCGGATCAGATATTTATAAATAAGGATGACTATGGGTCCAAATCCTGTTATGTAAAAATATGTAGGAGAAGGTACTGGGCAGAAAAAATAGCAAATTTTTTTTTTTTAAGACATTCGACAAAGAATCTGAAGTTATATTACGTATCCAAAAATCAATCTCATAGGTCAATTAGAAGAGGAGATATGAAAGTTTTTCTTCTTTTTGACCTTGAAAACCGAGTATTTTTCCACTATCTACCCTCCAAATTGATGATCTGTGGAGTTGAAATTTAATATGTTACTTGGTTTGTGCCATAGTTATGCCTTTTGGAGATCTGAACTTTTCAGCCCCCTTTCATCCCTTCACTGCTTCAAGTAGGTGTTTTGTTGGTCATTTTATCTTTTTTTTTCGAGTTTGCTCCTCCCATAACTCTCTTGCAAATTGAGCTAAGTAAATGAAATTTGGTATGTACATTCAGCAGGGGCCCTTGATATGCCTTTCGGGGGTCTCGACTTTTCAACTCCATTGAACCCTTCTTACCCGCAATGCTGATTAGGAAAAAAACATCGCTTCGCGATTTCTTTTTCCAATTCTCATGATTGTAATGTGTTACAAAAATCAAGCTTTTTTTTCTGCTCTTATCTTCTTTTTACATTCTTCGACAAAAAAGTCAATATTATGAATGGAATCCGCTGATAGCATACTCAAAAATTATCTATCCATGGAGTTCATTTGTAGTGTCATAATCTCTGCTTCTCCCTTTCTCTCCGTGCCTATGAGCCAGGTCAAAGTTAATGCTTGAGGCATTTTTTAAAAAGACTTACCGAAAGCGGTACCAGAAAATCGATGTAAAAATTCAAAGGCTGTGGGTGGTTAACAATGTTAAATTTACCTTCGAGCGATTTCAGGCTGATACTTAGTGGGGGGCTAGGTAGGTACTATCGAGAAACATCCCTGGCCAAAATTTTAGCCCCCCCAACCCCACTGGTTTTCGAGGGGGATGGCTGTAAGTGAAAATCACATATACATTTTTTTGAAAATACTAATCGATCGGATTGCTATGTTGTAGACATACATGTGGGGCATTTTTGAAAAAATTAACACTCCCCTTCCTCCATAATTGCCTCCCTAAATGCCCTTTGGAAAGTTTTATTAATTTTTTTAATATGGATAATGGCTTCGTACAATTTTAAAATTATGTTTTTTAGATGTATTCTGGAACCCTTCACAAAGTAGATATATTTTTCAAAATTTTCGTTCGGATGCACCATCGTCGAAATTTGAAAAAACTCAAAATAAGGGGCTGAAATGGGAAAATATCTGAAAAATTTTTTCATCGGAGGACAAATTTCTCAAGTTCTAATAATTTGCGTTCAGATACGTAGCAAACGATATCGGAGAAGTGAAAAATTCCCGGGGACTCATATTCTCCTCGTAACACCCCCCCCCACATCAACCCTCCAAAGGCTTTTCGCAGATTGGCAATATTGGTGTCGTTTTCATATGTTTCGAAGCTCCTGAACATGAATTTAAAGTTGAATTCGCGATAAGTATCTTATTTTGCAGGAATCATGGCATAAAAGTGTGTTTTTTCACTGCAATTTTGAAATATTCGATTTTTCTCCTTCATGTTCTATACATATCGATGTTACCGTTTTTATCTAGCATTTCAAATAGGTGGAAATTAGCTCGTTTCAGCTGATACGAACTGGTTAGGATGGTTTTTAATTGGGTCCCCTCTTTGTTATCCACTCATAGCCTATAATGTTTTCCTTCTTTATTCCTACCTTCCTTAAACACTTCGCGTTGATATGTCGATGAATGTAATAATTTTACAAGCCCCAAGTGCTCTCAAGACTTACCTCGATTACGATACGCATTGAGCTTCTTTTCAAAATTTTTGAAATTTAGTCCATAGGTGTCCGTAGAATACAGTTTGGAAAAATTGTGCTGTCTTTGTTGATCATTTAAATGTAAGTTGTGTATTATATTAGGAAACATTATTCTATGCTTGATGTATATAACTTGGCCGAGTACTGGATAGTAGCATATTTCGTATGTGTGAGGGCATTGAATTTCTGGAAGTTTCATTTCCTAAATATTTGCAATCGAACAGCGATAAATATTAAACCGAAATAATACTTATAATTCGTATAATTATATATAGGTAAGGTACGTACGTTTTTGAATTTCTTTAACGTTGACTTTTTTGCACAAACCTTTCAGATGCAACGAAAAAATTATTTTAAACAAATGTTATTTTGAACAATTTGAATCGTGTTCATTCGTCTATCAAAGATTTACCTTGTGTACGAATTTATATAGTAAGCCTGAGAATGATTTTGTTTCACAAGTTCTTTGTTGACTAGTGGAAGTATTTATATCTTCAATGATTAGAGGTTTCACTTCCTTTTTACACGAGTTTTCTTTTTTCTTTTCGAATGTTTTTTTATACAAACAGTATTCGTCTACTGGATTGTCATCTTCACTTGGGCAAAAATACTCGAGGGTGGTTTTACGTGCGGTATGAAAATACTCGCGATTTCCATCTTCATATATGTTAACACTGTCCGGATATTGGTAAAGGTTTTCATGAAGGGTTAGCATCAATGGACCATTGTAACCGATTTCCGTTTCATCGACATCGTCTGTACCTGAAATACGAATAAATCGAGTTTTTAAGCAAAGTAAAAGAAGTTTTGTATTTTTTTGTAAGTGTGTGAGTTTCAGTTATTTACCTTGTGTGATTTTGGAAATAGCCAATAACAAGTTGAATAATATCACGTATCGTTGAGGCATTTTTCAAGATTGAAGGAATAAAGCAGGTACCTCTACTTACCAAAAAAAAAAACGATTGTGTAAAGCTCCTACGATGTGCAATTTTATACGTGTCTCGATTGATATTCACTATGTTATTATGACTAAAATCCTTATACTGAGTACATAGCAGGATAATGTTTTCTGAATTGTGTAAATTATACCTGACATATATTTTCAAGCGCAATAGTTGTCACTACACGTAAAATATTATGTATTTATTGTGATATTCGGTAAATTTAGCAGAAGCGTCACGTCGATTCAATTCTTAATTGCAATAAAAATTGTTTTTCTGGTGCTGAAAATGTAACTCGTTTCTTTTCAAGGCAGAATCGATCCCTTTTTTAACTTCCAACTCAAGCTCTTATATTATATTTTTTCGGAGACAGAGATAAGCTTTATTTAGTTAAAAATCATAATAGATTGGAAGAAGCTAATCTCAAACCAACAATTCAGATTTAAAAAAAAAAAAAACAGTACCATTGAACCACTACACAAAGTAAGCAACCCACTTGAAAACAAACAAATGTACACAGCATCGATATCGAATATCCCCTTAGCTTTTGACAGAGTTTGGCACAAAGGCCTTACGAACCAACTAAAACCGCATCTACCTTTTAAAATCGTCGATTTTCTCGAATCATAAGCTTCATGGTCTAATTTGATGGCGAATACTCGTCGGTGGGCCAATCCGCTACCTATTGTACGTATACCACATTCCATCTAATCCAGCAATCTGAAGCTTAGCTACGTCTGCGAGTGACATTACCCTACCAGTTAGAAGAGATGATGTAAGCACAGCATCGAAAATCTTACTGGATGGATTGAACAAAATGGGAGACTGGGAGGGTATATCAACTAAAGTCGTTTTCAGATCATAGAAGATCATTGAGACGATATTTGACTTCACTTGTTTAGAGGATTCGATACGCTAATGTGATTACGACACCAATATCATCAATCTAAGTATTGTCTCAAATTTGGGGGCGGGAGTGTCATTGAGGCGAAAAGCGAGCCTTTAATTAGCCTGATTTTCAATGTCATATTGTCAATAAAAACCAGACTGTTACAGTCTATCGACCAGCGGTGGATGAGGGGGGTAGGGATATCAACAAAATCCGTTTTGGGGTTCTAGCAGACCATTAAGATGATTTTTAGCCATGTCAGATATTTATTTTTATTTTTATTTTTTTTTCTGAACATTAAAGTCATTTACTCCGCTCGATACCGACCAAAATAACTCCAATTCGGTCCATCGGTTCAGTTTGGCGGCAGATTAGATATATATGAGTAGGGATGAACTGAAGTCAAAATTCAATCTTGCCCCATTTTGAGGGAGAGGGTGCTGAGAGGTCAAAACGCAAAAATCGCCTGTTTTTAGCCCAATTGATAGAGAATCAAAAGTTGTATATCATATTCAAAAATCAACTTCCGAAGTCAACTAGGAGGGGTGATATGGGTTTTTTTTTTAACCCCGAAAAAAGGCTGTTCCTCTCCTATCTCTCCACCAAATTGAGCTATGAAGTTGAAATTTGGTATGTACATTTACTTGGGGCTCTAGATATGCCCTTTGGAGCGGTTATAACTTTTTAGCTCCATTGCACCCCCTCACAGTCCCAAAAAATTGGGTTTTTAATTGGGTTTTCTCATTTTTTTCAGGTTTTGAGTTTGTTCCTCACACAACTCCCCTCCAAATTGAGCTAGGACCTTGAAATTAGGTATGTACATTAATTAGGAACCGTAGTTGTACATTTTTGGCGTCTCGACTTTTCCGCTCCATTTCACCCCTTCACAGCCCCAAATATGTGGGTTTTGTCAACTTGAAATTAGTTATGCACATTTAGTAAGAAATCTAGATGTGCCTTTTGGCGGTCTTAACTTTTCAGTCGCCCCATCACAGCCCTTAATATGTGGTTTTTAGGTCGATTTTTCTAATTTTTAGAGTTTATTCCTCGCATTACTCCTCTCCAAATTGGCCTGGGAAATTGAAATTTGGTACGACTCGTCTGTATAGACCCTTGATGTGCCTTTAGGGAGGAGGGGTTACGACTTTTTAGTCCCATTGAATCCTTCCTATCCGCAATGATGATTCGGTTTTCAATTCTCATGATTGTAACATGTCACGAAAATCAGGCTGAAAAAACATTGCAAAGCAACGCTTTTTTTTTCTAAATTCACCCTTCTTTTGCGCTATTTATTGATACATACAGAAATTGTGTAAAATTTAAAAACTCTCTGGTTACAAGTTGTTGTTTGGTATAAATATTCAAATTGCTCCTGTGCTTAAAATTGACTTTTTTGAACCAGATATCAATTTTTTCTTATGTTGAAAGTGGGTAAAAAAATTAAATGAGGAGTGCGTTAAGACTAATTTGGACACGTTGAATATGTATCAGACGTTTATTTTTCTTTCAAACTTTTCGTTGACATTTTGACCCTTCATCTCTCCTCCACTCCACACACACACACTCATGTCTACAATTCTGCAATTATGCTCCTCAGTTGAAATTTCAATGGCCTAATCAGATACCTGTAAAATTTCACATCGAACAACTTTATTTCTGTTCGTTTTCAGAGTATTGTCCATTATTTTTGGGAAAAATGCTTTTTAATTTATAAAAATTTCTAAAAATTGCACTCGTGAAAATACATACAGCCTTTTTTCTAGGTCAAAGAGGGGTAAAACCCCCCCATATCACCCCTCCTAATTGACTTATGTGGTTAATTTTTTGTATTTTTAGCCTCTCAGAACTCCTTCCCCCAAAATGAAGCAAAACTAAATTCTGACCGAAGGTCATCCATACTCAGATATATCTAATCCACCGCCAAACTGAGTCGATTGACCGAATTGGAGTGATATCGAGCGGAGTAAATGATTTTAATGCTGGGGAAAAAAATAAAAATAAATGAAAATAAATATCTGGCATGGCTAAAAATTGACTAAATGGTCTTCTAAGACCCCAAAACGGATTTTGTTTATATCCCCCCCCCCCATCAACCGTTTTTCGATAGACTGTAATAGGCTTGTTTCCATTGACAATAGTAGTAAGGGCGGGAATCCATGACCACGGGCTGACCACGGCTTTTTAGATTTCCATGACCACCGCTTTTTAGATTTCCATGACCAAACCGGTTTCGTTGTGTATGTATGTATGTATTTAGGTACGTTCAGGTATAAGATGAGAGGAGACGGGTAAAAAAGGTACGTATGCAGGTATACAGTGAAAGAGGTGGTGAAAGTGATAGTATAGGGACCTCGTTACATAAAAATTGAATTATATTCTAAAAGGGATGAAGAAGTAACCAGTTTTTAAGTAGATTTTGACTACCTGCATAATTATATGTATTTTTTTTGCTGTAGTTACTTTAATAAGAATACCACCCCTGGAGACGCACTTACTACCTTCTTTACTGCCTAAACATGTATATGTATTTTCTTTTGTACAAAATATACTTTTCTATGAATGATTTTTTTCTGTAAAACCTTTTTTACCTAGTTTTGCAATATGTATGACAAAAAAATTATTTTGTTAACAGAAAGTGCTTCGTGTTTTAATAGGTATATACAGTACGCATAAAGTATATTAACGATTGATTAAAGATGATTTGTAGCAATTAGATGTTGAGAACAAAATACCTTAAATATTTCGAAGAAGGATATGAGAAGGTACTTAATAATGAGAGGTGGGAATATTACTAATTTTACCATTATTGAAAGAAATTAGCAAATTTTAGAAAAACCAATAAGCAGAAAAAGTGGATTATTTAAAGAAGCGCAAATGTCTGTTTTCAAACAGTTATCTTGCTATCGTTCGCTTTTGAGAATTCGTTTATTCGTTGTTTTTCTTACGCTTGTGTTTCAACAAGTGCAAAACGGAGTACTTGCGGTATTTAGAAAGTTATTCAGAGACATTACTTTATTACGCTAAGACAGTATCTGATGCTAAAAAATAAAAAGATGAATACTATACAATTAAAAAATGACTTGGAATCTTGTATTTTACCCTCTCATGGAAACGTTTATGCCGCAGATTGTCTGCCTACGTTAAAAGTGACATTGCCATGCTCTGTAATAATTAATTTAGATAGCAGTAAGCAAAAAGGTAGTCATTGGGTTTGCATACATATCGATGTACAAGAAAAAGCAGAATATTTTGATAGTTATGGATTTCCTCCAACTAACCCCGAATTTTTAACATTTATACTGAAAAATTCCAAAATCTGGACTTATAATACACGTGGTCTTCAGGATGCTCAATTTGGCGTAGAGAAAGGGAAATAACAGCCTTTTTTCGAGGTCAAAAAGAGGGAAAACTTCCATATCCCCTCTCCTAATTGATTTGAGAGGTTGATTTTTGAATATGTTGTACAACTTTTGATTTTCTATCTGCTGGTGTAAAAAGGGACAATTTGTGCGTTTTTGACACCTCAGCACCTCCTCCCCCAAATTGGGTAAAACTGAATTTTGATCGAAGCTCATGCCCACGCATATATATTTTATCCACTGCCAAACTGAGCTGATTGACCGAATTGAAGCAATTTTGGTCAGTATCGAGCGGAGTAAATGATTTTAATGTTCGGGGAAAAAAGTAAAAATAAAAATAAATTTCTGATATGGCTAATTGGCTCTCAGTGACACTCCCACCCCCAAATTTGAAGCAATGTGTGAGACTGAAAAGTCGAGACCACCAATAAGCACATTTAGGATCCCTACTAAATCTGCATACAAAATTTCAACATTCTAGATCAATTTGGAGGGGAGATAAGCGTGGAACAATCTTTTGTCTAGGTCGTGAAGGAGAAAAACTTCCATATCTCCCCTCCTAATTGCCCTGAGAAGCTGATTTAGGGATATGTTATACATCTTCGAATTGTCTGTCGATTGGTTCAAAAATGAACTACATTTGCGTTTTCAGCCCCTCAGCACCCCCTCTCCCAAATTTGGGCACAGCTGAATTTCGACTCCGGGGGTCATCCCCACTCCAGATTATCAAACTTGTCGCCAATCGAAACCTATTCCTCAAATTTGTTCGATTTTTGGTTAGTATTGAATTGAGCAAATAATTTTTCAATTCCTTGGAGGGGGAGGGGGGTGGTAATGAAAATTTGTATGAGACATGACCAAAAATTGAAGTGGTGGTCTTCTAGGACCCGAAGGCGTATTTTGTTGATATCCCTCCACCCTTTTCGCCGTAAGTCAGTAGACTATAATAGCCTGGTTTCCATTGAAAATATGACAGAAAATCTGACAAAAAAAATCATATTCATCTACCTTATAGGCGAATTTATACTCTCGACTTGTTACTGATCCGCAATATTGTGGAGGATCGCTTAGTTCTTCGATGATCACCGGTTTTACTTCTTTTTCACATACTTTTTCTTCCCCTTCTTTGAATGTTTTTTTAGTCAAACAATGTTCACATTTTTTATCTTCTTTTTCAATTGGGCAAAAAAAGAGTCCATCTTTTACTGCTGAGTAATAGTATTCGGTCCTTTGATCCGCTGCCATTTTTACCATTTCCGCATATCGATAAAAGCCTTCATCGAAGGCCAATATTAATGGGCTTTGATTGTAAATATCAGTTTTCTTGACAGAGTCTGATGCTAATGCGTAAAAGAGATCGGAATTTTATATTGATTAGAAATTAGAAAGAGTTTATGTCTTATTATTTTGAGATATATTTTTATTGCTCACCTTCTATGATGAGGAACCAGACGAGCCATTGTAAATTGAATAAAATAACAGGTCGATAAAGGTACATCATTTCGAAATTACAAGCGTTAAAACACTTTATATAAATGTACTGAACAGTTATACAAGAAATGTGGATTAGTTTTACTAGAGAAGTTTTAATAATATGAATGTTTTTTGGCTCGTACCTGCCTGTACTGAAGTTTAAAAATTATGCAAATAATGAGATATGTTTTGGTCCATATTTGATACTATATTCGATTAAATTACATTGTTTTTTAAGACGTGGTTGGAATTATGAATTTTCGATATGGCGTTGACGTGTTCCATTTGGATTAAGATTTATGTGCTACGAATATGATTTCAAAAATATAGACGATAAAATTGAGAATTGTCGATGTTCTGCGGTTTGTTTGAAATATGGCGAAAAAGTATTTTGAAGTAATGTTAGATTCGTCACCTTGAAAATTGAAATTTTTTGTTCCACGTTTCGATTCAAGTTCACGTAACACCATTTTTATGTAGTTTGAAATAGAGCAGTCTAACCAGAGCCGTGCTACTCCCTATAAGTTTGGATGCCATGGTACGGAGCCCTACTTTTGAGAAAGAGGCTCCGGAGTATCCAAAAATATATGTTGTATTTGGAAATAAGATTTGGAAAGAAAACAGATTCGTGTTTAGCATCTCAAACTACCTCCATAAACACCATTAGCGCGATAAAAGTACTCAAAATTAAGAAATTCACATTATACTGCATCTGAGATTTTTCCATTTCAAAATGCGAATTTTAAAAATAAAACAGTGAAAAAAATTAGTAGAAAATTTACATAAAATAGGAGAAAAAAAATCATTAAAAATCACTGAAACTCAGTCAAAAATCACGATAAATATTATTGAAAGACGAGTGAAAACTAACCTAAAATATGGAACAAATCATTAAGTCACCGAAAAATCATATAAAATAACAAAAAACTGTTGGAAACAAGTGATAACTGACCTAAAATACGAAAAAAAATTATTGAATGTCATTCATTGTCCAAAAATCAGGAAAAATGTTGAAAAGCAAGTGAAAACTGAGGTAAAATTAAAAAAAAAATCGTTAAAAGGCATCAAAAATCGTGTAAAAATTTTACAAAAATGTGTGAAAAGTGCAGAAAATTGATCAAAAATTATGGGAAAAAATGTTGAAAATCATATGAAAAAGGACCTGAATTACGAAAAAAATCGTTGGAAGATATCGAAAATTGGAGTAAAAATTTGACAAAAATAGCTAAAAAAATGCGAAAAATTGATTAAAAATCACGAAAAAATGTTAAAACTTTGGAGTGAAAATTATTGATGAAAATGGCGAAGAAATGTTGAGAAACAAACACAGACTGGCCAAAAATCATCAAAATTGTGTAAAAGTTTAAATAAAACGGGTAAAAATAACTGAAAATTGATCAAAAATCGTAAAAACCTCCTAATATGTGAAAAAATTGTTAAAAATCATCGAATTGCGTAAAAATTTGATAAAAATGGATGAAAAATGCTGAAAAATATCAAAAGTTGAGTGAAAATTTGACAAAAAGGGATATAACGTGCAGAAGGTTATTCAAGAATCGTGAAAAATTTGTTAAAAAATCGAAAATAACGTAAAAATTTCGTAAAAATGAATGAAAAATGCAAAAAGTTGACAAAAAGTCAGAAAAAGATGCTGAAAAACAAGTGAAAATTAAACTAAAATACGAAAAAAAACGTTGATAGTCATTAAAAGTTATTCAAAAATCAGAAAAAAAATACTGTGAAACAATCAAAAACTGACTGAAAGACTAAAATACGAAAAAAATCGTGAAAAGTCGTCGAAAATTGTGTAAAATCGTGACAAAAATGGGTGAAAAATACAGAAAATAATCAAAAATTACGAAAAAATGTTGAAAATTCATCAAAACTTGCCTAAAATTTTGTTGAAAATGGGCAAAATATGCTATGAATTGATTCAAAATCTGAAAAAATGCCGAAAAACATCAAAAATTGAGTAAAAATTTATCAAAAATGGGTAAAAAATGTTGAAAAAATCGAAAATTGGGTAATAATTTTTCAAAAATGCGGGAAAAGTGCAAAAAGTTATCAAAAATTGGGTAAAAATGTAAAAAAAAAACAGGTACAAAATTGATAAAAAAATCACGATAAAATGTTGAAAATTAGATGAAAATTGAGTCAAAATATGTGAAAATTGTTGAAAATCAGATGAAAACTGACCTGAAATGCGAAAAAAATCGTTGGAAAATATCAAAAATTGGGTGAAAATTTGACAAAAAATAGGTAAATAATGCGAAAAATTGATCAAAAATCACGAAAAAATGTTAAAACTGCGGTGAAAATTTATGTAAATAACAAAGAAAATTTTAAAAAATAAACGATAACTGGCCAAAAATCATCAAAAATTGCGATCGACAGATGTGCACAAGAGATGCAGAAAATTGATCAAAAAACTAGAGAAAAAGTTCAAATGAAGCTGAAAATTTACCTAAAATATGATAAATATCGTTAAAAATCAATATTGTGTAATAAATTGGTAGAAATATATGACAAATGCAGAAATTGATCTAGTTTTATAGGCTCCAGGGAAATTTTGGACTTTTCCAGTGTTGGGGAACAGAAGTTTTCATGATTCAATTCATTCATTTATTGACTCGAAATTCTGCCTTATTAATTATAAAAAAATAGTGAAAAACGTTTTTTTTTAGTTTTGATTTTTTAAGCATGTTGTATCACATATCAGCGATAAAGTTGCCCTAATCTGTGCAAAACAAAACTTAGAGCTTTGGCTTAATGGGCTTAAAAATTAAAGTAAGTGTAGTATGACTTTTTGAAAATACTGTGAAATATGTATGTATTTACATAGAACTCATGCATCACTACGACTTTTCTCCTCTTCTTTACGCCGGTATTAAAAATTCATCTTGTATAAGGTATTCGGAGATAAGATAAATGTACAATGCAGAATGATTCACCCTAACTCATGCTATGTATGTAGCTTTACACGGGTAAAGATAACGTAGCCTTTTCATTCAGTCAATTCGCATGTGGCAAAGTGATTTAATCCGTATACCTTTACCTACGTTTATTTACATCTCTTTTCTATGATCGTACGTTGTTGTGTATTTTTGCAATTTATTGAATTAATTTATCTTATTTTACGAGTCATCGTCGCCTAAATTCATACTATGTATTACGTGTTTTTTAAATGTGAATTTATCGTAGATCTGGTTCAAGTCTTATGTACGAATACTAATTTGTTTTTATTATGTGATTTTTTTAAAAACAGAAAATATCAGCTGTCGTATACAGTGTACCTGATCAAATAAAATTCGATGATTTTTTCATTTAAATGGATGTCAATGAAATTGAAAACACATTGAATTGGTGAGTATTTGAGTTATTTGAAAATTATCTTATACAAATGAACATTAGAATAGGTATCTAATTATGAGCTTGAATTAATATAAATCAATCTAATATTAAAATATCATCTGGTGCATTGAGTCTAAATTCACCCATCTCCTCAACAGAGGCAACTCTTCATCCAATCCAGTGTTCCATTGGGTTACATCGCAAGCATTTCTATTTGGTTGGCATTTGATTTCAACGTCATCGACGTTACGCATTATTATCATAACAGCTTGACGTTTACTTCTTGCCAAAAGCAGTTTCCACCAAAAAAGTGGTATGGTGATTCGAGATATTGTATCTTTTGCTAAATACACCGGTTTCCCATCGAGATCTTTTAGTATTCCTCGTGTCCCAACGTAAATCTCTACATCTCCAATTTCACGATGCAACTAAGACGAAAAAAAAAAAACCAACTGAGATATTTTCTATATACCATTTGGAATCTCAATAGTTCTTAGATAAATGGTAAAGGTACATCTACACACTATGTACCCTTATTAATCCATCTCGCACGTGCCAATTAATAGCATTCCATATGGGTACTTTTGACTCATGTTGATGGCTAAAGTTGATCATATGAAATGTGGTTCTCATCCGATGACCTAATGCGAAATCCTCTGCTAGTGCCAATTTTTGTAATTTGTATTCTCTGTGTTGGTAAACCTGATCTGGAATTTTAGTTTAATAACCGTGATTGTAAGTACTCGAACACGAACTGGTAATGGTATAGAAAAGGATAAAAGATGGATTGATGGTGTTGGTGGTGCTTTCAAAACTTACCTTGTAATTGATACGTCGTTAAAATGTTTCTTACATCGTTAAGAAATTCAAAACCGAAGCTATCTGTCGTATAGAGATAAAAGTAATCGCAATGCCTTAGATCATCATCTAATGCAAATAGTGTAGTGAAAATGTTCGATGACATTATGTGATGTTTCGAGTACATAACTCTTTTAGTGGAATGATTGAAACAAATTTCGTATACAGGAACGTAATCTTCTTGTAATTTTGTACCATTCTGATAGTTTGTATTCAGATGTAAGTAGTTTTTCGACAAAAACTCGTAAAAAAGGAAAAAATCGGGAATGTATCTTTTTAGCCTGATTTCCTTTCGCACATTGTTTAAAATAAAAAAAAAAAAAACCATCGCTTTGCGATACTTCTTTAACCTACATTTCATGACATATTACAGCCATGAGGATTGCATCGCGAATCAGTATTGCGGGTAGGTCAGGTTTAAAGGAGCTAAAAAGTCGAAACCCCCTAAAGGCACATCTAGGGTCCCTACTAAATATACGTACCTAATTTCAAGTTCCTTGCTCAATTTGTAGAGGTGTTATGTGAGGAACCAACTCAAAAAATAAGGAAAAACGCCCCTAAACCTCCGTATTTAGGACTGTAATGGAGTGAAATGGGAATAAAAAGTCGAGACCCTAAAAAAGCACATCTAGAGCCCTACTAAATGTACATGGAGGAGTGTTATGCGAACAGCAAACTCAAAAAATAAGAAAAAACTACCAAAAAACCACCTTTTTGAGGATGGTAGGGGGGTGAAGCGGGTTTCGAAAAGTCGAGATGCCCGAAAGGCATATTTAGGGCCTTTATTAAATGTACATACCTCATAAAAAATTAGAAAAAAAAGACAAAACCCATAGATTTGGGGCTGTGAAGGCGTGAAATGGGGCAGAAAAGTCGAGACACCCAAAAGACACATCTAAGGTCCTTATTTAATGTACATACCTGATTTCAAGCTCGTAACTTAATTTGGAGGGGAGTTATGTGAGAAACAAACACTAAAAAGTCCAAAAATAAGAAAAAGCGATCAAAAACCCACTTTTTTGGGGGTGTGAGGGGGTGTAATGTTCGGAACTGTGAAGGGGTGAAATGGGGCTGAAAAGTCGAGACCCTCAAAACGCACATTTAGGGTCTCTACCAAATGTACATACCTGATTTCAAGTTCCTAGCTCAATGTGGAGGGGAGTTATGTAAGGAACAAACTCAAAAAATGAGAAAAACTTATTAATAAAACACTTTTTTGTGATTTTGAGGGGGTGCAATAGAGCTAAAAAGTTGGAACCTCCGAAAGGCACATCCAGAGCCTCAACTAAATACACATACCAAATTTCAACTTCCTAGCTCATTTTGGTGGAGAGATGGGGGAGGAACAGCCCTTTTTTCAAGGTCAAAAAGGGGGGAACCCTCATATCCCCCCTCCTAATTGATCTAGGAAGTTGATTTTTGGATGTGTTATGCAACTTTGGATTCTGTATAGATTGGCTCCGAAAGGAACAATTTTTGTGTTTTTGGCTCCTCAGTACCCCCTCCCCCGGGGGAAAAATTGAATTTTTATTCAAGGTCATTCCCTCTCATGTATATGTGATCCGCTGCGGCAGACTGAGCAGATTGATCAAATTAGAGCGAATAAAAGTAAAAATAAATATCTGACATGGCCGAAAATTGTCCCAATGGTCTTCTAGGATCCCAAAACGGATTTTTTTTGTTATCATCTCTCCCCCTCCCTCCACCCTTATTAACCTACAACTTTTTCCGTGAAAGGGAAAATTGTCTAAATTTTTTTCAAGATATTTTTGACTCAAATTTCCAATCAAAGTTTAACTACTACTCAAAGGTATTGCCAAAAAAAAAAGAAAAAATATTCGTATGTAAAAATTCAGGTCGTACATTTGCCTTTTTCGAGTGATATTTGTAAAAATTGTAGTCTGCATCATCATCACGAGCTCATATTTTTGTAAATTGTGATGAAAAATTCAAAAATTTAATTATCACCCTTATTACTCACTACAGCTGCCCCAAAAAGTTGTTGTAGAAACATTGGGTATTCAAGCTTGAGGAGGACGCATTTGTCAAAGCATAATAATCAAGTGGAAGTGATCATAGCTGCCTCATGTTACAAGTTTGAAATTTGTAAACAAGTTTGGAGGTTGTAACGATGGTCAGATAAATATATATAAGTGGCAATGAGCCAAGGTAAAAAAAAATCATATGTACAGGTGTCACTTAGACAAGAAATTGCTGACATGTGTGAAATATGAATTAGTATCCTGAGGTCTCCGGGTAAACGTAAATATCTTATTTTGTTTATAACCCACGTCTGGTTCGAGAGACATAGATGATGGCATTTTCGCCATAGAATCCTAGCTACCTGAAACGTGGACGCGAAAAGAATTGACTGTGCGAATTAATCTTTGGAAAAGTCAGACTGTTGCGCGAAGGAATGACTCGTTGACTGAATTTATTGCTAGTCCGGTCAAAAGAGCATTAATTGCGGAATAACGTGTGTTGTGCGTGCTCTATGCATTTGCAGTGCAACAACCATGCACCATCAACTCTATCGACTGTGGTAATAAAATTTATGCTGAGTTCCATTTCTGCTTCATTATGGTATTAGTTGTATAAAGTACTCGAGTACTTTCTTGGGTAAGTACGTACGTACGTATTAATGATTTACGAGTAGGAGAATGTACGAAGAACGGTAATGAAGTAGATGTATGTAGCGTACAAATGTACAATGAAGGTTTAAAAGAATTGGCATTTTAGCCATCGATGGATATTCTCAGCTTCTCGAGTCGAGAATTTAGCAAAATAAACTTTTACGTGGCTGAACAAAAGTGTTTGAAGAATTGCTGCGCTGGTATGAACGAATCTATGTACCCTCACCCTCGTACACCTGAAGTCAACCTTGTCGGAAACGTGGTATTTTTATTTTTCTCTCCTCTCGAAAGACTCCGGTTCGACCAGTCCATGCACCGGGTTATCTTATTAATGTCCATTTTTTCACGAGAGCACGCTAATTTATCAAATAGGAGATGATTTTTTTTTTATTATTTCCACGTTAATTCGTCGTCGCTTCGTATTGGTTGCCGAGATTTTGGAAATAATCCAACGTGTTTCGCGGTCTATGCTAATGACTCGCGATAAATTTACCGCGCACGTATGCCTATTTTATAGGTGCCATGTTTACACGTTCCAATACGTATACTTATCGATTCTGTTGGAATATTATTTCTGTAAACTGGCGTGAAATGATATTCAGATTCACTCGCACTGCGCCTTATGTTTCCGATGTACGCGTGTATCCTTCATTTGTAACAATGTATCTAAATGTCATTTCAATTTAGATTTGGTTGAACTGTAGCGCAGTTCGGCTCGTGTGGGTCTTGTAACTCGTAGGATGATGGCCGGTAAGCTTCGTTGTTTCGATGATCTATCGATATACATGCATCAGATCTTTTATAGCCTACCTAAACTTGCGTAGATCCGCAACGAATGACAATTTTTGAAAAATTATTCGCACATAATTTACGGCTAAGTGGTTTTTCTAGTCGATGTTGTAAGACGTGGTGACCATATTATAGATGAATACTATGTACCTAGTTGTATAGCTTCGCTTCATTTTGCCATTTTTTATAATATATTTTGCACCGGCACGATGCGGTGTACCTACGTAGATACGTTTATGATTTATGAACCGGAAAAGAAATGTCCAGTCGTCAAGTACTTCGTCCAGGTGTGGTCACGACCAACACAACGCAGAACATGTGAACTCGTGTCGAGAGTTTTCCATATCCGAGATGTGTATGTGTTGTATTTCAGACGAATTCAGTATTGCTGCGCGTTTAGTATCGCATTTTTTGCTTTGTAATCAGCTTAAAATTGCGTCCATTGCGGTAATATTTTCATTAGATTTTGGCCAAGTTGAAAAATAATGCCTGATTCGAAATCTGCACCCTGAAAACCCTTGAAATCGATATGCATGACGGTTTTTTCTTATCATTTTTCATCCTCAAATATCCCTCAATACCCCCTCGCCCGTCATCTGTTATCCTCAGTTAGTGTAGAAACATATACAAGTAAATGAGAAATCATCGACGTAATTTGCAGTCAAAGACGGCTCTACTCAAATAAGAAGTAACTCTTGCGATTTATATGCAGATAATGAAGAAGCATGAGTAGGGGTGGAGGGGAGAGGAGTGAAGAGAGAATATTGATATAAAACCATCATGTATATCGTTTTCTTCGTTTTTGAGCACGCTGGTTTCAAATTTGTGATCGTTTTGTGTTTCCAGACCCAGCATACATAATAACGGGAGAAAAAGTTGGAAAACAACTCATTTTAAGTAAACACGTGGGAAAAATTTCCCTATTTATACGGTAGTTTCCAAGTGTTGAAGAGGAACATCCCATTTTCACTTTGTGAACATTCTAAAAGTGTGTAATTGTCGTAATATCTTTCTTCATCTTCACTCAACTTGAAAAATAATGTTGAATTCGAGAACAGGATCCTGAAAAATATAGAAATTGATATGCATGACAGTTTTTTATCATTTTTCGATTCAACTCCCCTCCATCTTCGTCATCTCCTTTTACCCCCGATTGGAGTCGGTGATGCGTAAGACTAATTTGAAATTTCCCTCTGTCAATGAGGAACCAACCGTGTGAACTGCATATGAATGTTGTTTTTATTCGAGTATGTAGGCAGAGTTATTTTAGAACAAAGAGGAGGCTTAATTGGGGAGTGTTGGGGGAAAAGGGGCGCTTAGAGATAATATTGATAAAAAATCATCATGTGTATCGTTTTCTAGGGTTTTGTATATGCTGATTTCAAATATGTGCTCGTTTCGGCATTTCTATGGTTATTATGAAAAATAATGAAGGAGGAAAAGGGGAAAATATATAATTTCGAGTTAACATGGATAAAAATTGCATTTTTAATTTGTAATCATCTTAAAAGCGCGTCTTTCTTAGGACTCGCATATGTTGAAAAACAATCCTAGATTCAAAATCTGAATCGGAAAATATGAAGAAATTGATCTGCATCGCAGTTTTTACGATTTTTGATCGATAACCTTCCAGTCTCCCGCACTCAACACGCACTCGTCCCCAATTATCAAGGTAATTATTTGAGTATAAAATATAATTGACAATTTTTCGCATTCAATGAGAAATCAAATTATGTAATTTGGATTTTTAGTCCGATCTTACTCTTCTTTGTAGAGGAGCTATTGTGATTTTATGGTAATGAGAAGCGATGATTAGTGAATATTAGAGAGAAAAAGAAGTAAGAAGGGAATATTGAAAATCTGTGACAGTTTGATATTTCTGGAGCTTCTATAAGGTAATTGCTCTTTTCAGCTTCGTTCAATTTGAAAAATAATGTTGGATTCGTAATCGATGTTCTGAAAACTCCAGAAATTGATATGCATGACGACTTTTTATCATTTTTTGTCGCCGCCCCCTCCCTCTCCGCCCATATTTCTATGTACCCCCAATCGTTTTAGGAAATATATCAGTACAATTACGAACCTTCAATGGTCAATGCACGCAAATCAGCAGAATAATTTACTCTTCAAAGTCGATCTTACTCAAATATGTAGAAGTTATCGTGATTTGGGAGTGATGAGGAAGCACATTTGGGGGATTGAGGATAAAAAAGAGTAGGGAGGGAATATTGATAAAAAATCGTCATGTATATCATTTTCTAGGTTTTCGAAGACGCTGATTTCAAATTTCTGGTTGTTTGGGTATTTACGGGACTTCTTTAAAAGATGAAGATAATTTTGAGGAAATTTGATGGGAAAGTAAATGTTGAAAGTGACTATGCAGAAATTCTTTGAAAAGCCCTGATTTCATACATGAGGTCACTTTCATCTGATCCAAATCATTTGCAACTGTATCAGTGGTTAAACTGATGAAAGTATTACTATGCAACACAACCAATTGGAAGTTCATATCTCTGCGAGTACTCAACATAACTTCAAATAGCTGTGCTACTTTTATTTTTATCCTTTTAAAATATACAGAACGAGAATTTTGAGTGTGTCGAGTTGATAATAAATGAAGATTAGTATCCAGTTTTTTTAGAGGATTTTGAAAAATTACATCCAGATGATATTTTCGTGTTATTGGCAGCAGTTTGTAATGAAATATAACCGTAATTTTGCACTATTAGCCCACAGTAGGGAGCACACCGTACTATTCTTAATATATATTCCCATCGTTGCTGAATAAAAAAAAAAAAAAAGATAATGAAATATACGAGTATCATTATCATTAGCGACGGACAAACGATTGCGACATTAAAATTCGATCGTTTCTACGAAGCAAATTTACTTACTAAATGACGTAGCCGCCAATTCATTGAAAAATACACTCACGTATACTAGTCGTATCGCTTCTTCGGTCAACAACAACAACAACTACAACAACAGTCGATTGGCGAATTTAATTATAGCATCTTCTGAGCAAGTCGCAAGGTAGAATAAAGATAAGGCAGGTGAGGTAGTTTTTTTTTTTTAAGAGGAACACTCGAACGACAGCTTGTGAAAAGACTTCTTAATGAGGAAAATGGTGTAGAAAAAAAAAATCACATTCGATAAAGACATCTTACTGGTTAGTTCGTACAGTTCGATAGATACAGAAAGAACGAGGAAAGAGGTAGACTTGCATCCAGGCAAAATATTCGTGCGTGTTTATTTTTAAAAACCTCTGAAAACTTATCGGTTTTGACATAAAAGATCGTGTGTATAAACCAGTTTTCTACGTGTATTGGACAGCTAGTGTAGCTAAAACCTATACCAAAAATATGGAACGCTTTTATGAATAAGTTCTCCAAGTCGAACGCTTATATTTAACTTGTACTGTGCGGCTATTAATGGTGTAACATTATCACCGCGTTGTTTTAAATAATGATATTAGTCGAAAGAGGGACAAAACCTAGAAATTAAAAGAAAGAAGAAGAAAAAAAAATGGTAAAAAGTAGAGAGGCCAAGTTGATGTAAGAGAAGAAAAAATCCGCTGACGAAGACGACGACGAAGAAGAAGAAGAGAACCGGATCGTGTGGCTCAGCGGCTAGTGTCGAACGACTTTTAACCGTCTTTCGAACACCAACTGCTTAATAGTATGGAAATCCGACGTAGATTAACATTCCAAATAAGGGGCAATTACCTGCGATGATGCCATCGGCTGCTGGGAGGATCGAAGATGCACCATTGCACCCAACACATCTATATACTAATACGTAAAGGTACATACATATTTCCCATACATTTTGAAAATGGATTATCGAGCCTCTGGAAATTTTTGAAATTATATACGAGTACGCTGATGGCTAGATTGAGACCAGCATCACCGGCAAGCGTGTTTCAATTAAAAAATATATATTATGGATTAATGAAGAATTTTTTTTGTTTTCAATAACGTTTAATTATTATCGAAGTTATGCGATTGATGTGCATATACATACACGACGAGCATGTAGTGGTCAACGTCTGAGCAAGGGGTGTGCTTGAAATTATCTTTAAAACAACTGGACAAAGATGTCTAGCCCCATTCCATACATATTTTTACACTTTTACTATACTACCGAGTACACAACTACACGTATAAACGATTGGTATGCAATGAAAGCTATGTACGTCGAGTGAGTGGCCCGAAGAACAGTAAGAAAGTGTTTTTGAATGTATTCTATAGTGAAGATGGTCCCAGTTGGTTTGCTAGGAATGGTCCATTATTGTAAAAATAAGCATAGCAAGCTGATTAATAAAATTTACTATTCGTTTCTGTACTGTAGGCTGATTTTAATGCTTTTCAACAAAAAACGAACCTCAGAATTGAAATCAGCATAGTCGAAAACCTTATATTTGATATGCATGACGTATTTTTATCATTTTCTTAATTTTGTCTCCCCTCCACCTTAAACCTTACGGGGGGTTTGGTATTATAGTGAAAAATGGGGTGTAAAAAACAAAAAATGAAGATTATCCTTATATAAGAAATTTTTTAGTATCGTTATAATACTTTTTTATATCGTCCGGAAAAATGTAACAAGAAACTGGGAGGGGGTGAGGGGATGATATGCATGCATCCAGAAGGGTGGATTTCGAAATACTGATAAAAAATCGTCATGGGTATCGAATATTAGGTTTTTGAAGGTGCTGATTTTGAATCCGCTAGTAATTTTTAGATTTAAAAACGGAAGAAGAAGTTTACCAACGAAAACTCAGTTCATGGCTTCATTCAATGCCGAATATGCGTTTTTCTTTAACCTTTTTTGTTAAACTATTAAAGGTATGGACTTAAATATCTTTTAATTGCCTCAAAATTAAATATAGACGCATAATTATGCAACGATACTTATATCAATACAAGATACTTGATACCTATATAATCGCTTTTTATACACGTTGTAGCATCGAATACAATTCTTATCATTCTTATGATTTTTAGCCTGATTTTCCATGTCATTTGGCCAATAAAAACCAGTCTATTACGGTTTATCAACCTACGATAGGTGGGCTGGTGGGAGAGGGTATCAACAAAATCCATTTTGGGTTTCTGGGAGATCATTACGACCATTTTTAGCCGTGTCAGATATTTATTTATACCATTATTTTTTCCCAAAAAATGAAAAATCATTTGCTCAGGTCGATATCGACCAAAATCGATCAGATTTGGGAAATGGGGTTTGATTGACGGCAAAATTGATATTCTGGAATGGGGATGACCTCGGGTCAAAATTGAGATGTGCCTATATTTGAGAGAGGGAGTTCTGAGGAGTTAGAATCGCGAAAATTTTTATTTTTCAAGCCAGTTGATGGACAATCTAAAGTTGTATAATATATTCAAAAATCAGCCTCTTAGGTCAATTAGGAAGGGAGATATGAGAGTTTATCCCTCCCTTTTTGACAGGCCTGTATCTTCCCTATCTTCTCTCCAAATTGGCCAAGGAAGTTTAAATTTGTCATGTAGACTTAGTAGGAGCCGTAGATGTGTCTTTTGAGCTGTTTCGACTTTTCATCTTACTTTCACCCCTTCGTAGCCCTAAAAATGTAGTACCCCTCCAAATAGAGCTAGAAAGTTGAAATTTGGATACATATTTTGTAGAGGTCTTAGAAGTGCTTTTTGCATGTCTCGACTTTTTAGACCCATTTTGTCTCCTTGCAGCCTGGAAATACGGTTTTTTGAGAGGGTTCTCTCATGTTTTCAGTTTGTTCCTCGTTCAACTCCCCTCTAAATTAAGTTAGGAAGTTAAAATTTGGTATACGGATTCACTATAGATCCTAGTTGAGTCTTTTGGATGTTTTGAATTTTTAGCCTCATCAGCACACCCCTCCCCCCCTCCTTCACTGCTAAAGAATTAACGTTTTTGTTCTTTTTTTTATTGAGTTTTTTCATCAGGTATTTTTTCCCTTCCCAAATTGGACTAGGAAGTTGAAATTTGGTATATAGATTTAGTGTAGGTCCTAGATGTGTCTTTTGGCGATTTCGACGATTTAGACTCGTTGCAACCCCCTCCCCTTCTCCCCTCTTACCAGTGAGTCGTAAAAATAGCATCCCTGCTTTTTTTCAATTCATATAATGAGATGTTTTTTTTTTTTTTTGCATGGCCAACTAGCGTATAGATACTCAGTGTTATATATTAAGGTGCTCGGGAAACCTAATAATGTCGTCGAAAAGGCGACTAACAAGAGGGTGTATAGTTAGGTATATATGTGTACTGCGGATTTATACATCTCATATATATGAGCAAAAGGGTTGGTCTTGGTATATTCAAAATACAAGACGAATAAGAAATCTTATTACACTTCGAATTCAAATATCGAAGGTTGTAAAAGTGTATGTAATGTACTTCTATTCACAGCAGTTGGGCTACTATGTCTTGTGACGAGAGAAAGATGCTTATGGCCATTGGGCATTAATGAACGAGCGACTTTATTAACAAATTGACCTGTAAGTGTGCGAGAAATGTAATTATGAAACGTACAGATGACTATTTCTAACCCAGCAGAATGAGTTAGATAAAGATAGAGTGAACTTACCAAGAAATAAGATACTGCTGCGAGTACGAAATGGCACTAGCGTAGAGAAAATTTAGTAGGTATTTTACTTATGCACCTCTTCTCCGTCATCATCTCTTTTATTATCATTTCTTTGCTGGTATAGCTATAAGGTACTACTTACTGCACATACTACGTACACTCATACACACACCATACAATTGTATAGAGGTAGTAAGGCAAGTAATGGTAGCTTTTTGTAATGCTAATTTACGACAGTGACCGAAGGTTTTTTTTTTGTCTGTGTGGTTAATGATTGCTGCCATATGAAGTACCTCTTTCACATATACGTACCTATCTCCTATCGCTACTACCTTAAGTACTTACTTATAGTGTAGGTAGATAGGTAGGTATTCATAGGCTCGCGAACAGAAGAAAATTTCTATCGTATCTCGCTTCATAAATTAAAGGTTAAAACGCTACGCTATGCACAGTAAATACAAAGATATGTACCCAAAGCATATATAAATGTTTAATACGTGGTCGAGAGGAAAAAATATGTACCTGGTCTACTACTACCCAACTACCTATATCTACATTTTCATTCTACGTTATTAACTTATGCAGCATAGTTACAATGAACTATAGCTGTCCAGAAATGAAAAAAAAAAGTAACTAAACCACCAAAAAAAACCTACCATTTTAAGTACAAATCTGTTCTTTTTTTTTTTTATTTATAAATTTCCAGCTGCTTTTAACGAGCTATTATAACTATTTTAAAAATTTTTTACCAGATAAACGTCGCATTTGCATTAACGACTTATATTTCATAAAATATCTAAAAGTCGAGGGAAGGCAGGCGCTGGCGAGGCGAAGAGAGGCAATACGTGTAACATCATTTTAAAAAGGAAATTTATCGTTAAAATTGGCTCAAGTTGCGGCGAAATTAATGGCACTAGTTGTATATTGATTATTATGCTCGATATCTGCATAATATATACGAACTGAATTTTATATCTATTTTCTACGCGTCTGACTTGGTATTACGATTTTATAAGTATACATTTTATGCACGGCAAATGAATTTACGTAATAATAGCGTGCAATTTTTCGATCTGTCGGACAGATTAACTCGCTTATTCGGCAGCTCCTCGTTTATATTTACTGCATACCTGGACCTACCTACCTACCTATCTACCTGGGTACCTATGTGTTTGCGTATGCTGCGAATTATATGGTAATTTTATGGAAATACCTGGTATACTTGAATATAAGTAGATGCAAGTGTACGACAATGTTGTCTCAGTCGTGGTCGGTTGTGCCTGTATTTTATACGTTTTAGCTGTGCGAGTAAAAAAAATTACTGTTTTTGTTGTCGTTGTCACCTCCATATTATGATGTTGCGAAAAATTATATTCGCAGAATTTCAGATCTAGATGGAATGTGGTAATAGGCAGTATTGTGTGATGCTGGTTGATGCCCAGAATCGAGAATATTCGAGCGTGATAATTGGACGATGTCCGGATCCAATATTAATTGCCACGTATACTTATTTATTTACTATTTCTTTTTTAATGGTACCGGTTTTAGGGATTAGGTATTTATGTTATTTTGACGTGAACTGATGGAAAGAGAGAAAGAAAATAAAATATGAAGTTCGAGGTTATTTTTCTGTAGTAGAATGATCACAGTTAAATGATCCGGTGAAAGGGTCTCTACATGGAGAATAGAATTTTGAATGTACTACACGCCTGTAAAAAAATTTTTTCTTTAGGCTTGTAAATGGGTACCTCCCTCATTGGGAAGGTAATTTTTAAATAATTTCGATTTTTCGCCAAACGATTTGATTTCTTGAAGGCGAATATTTCAGATTTGGCTGAAGCGAAAATGAGTCTTTTTACTCGCATTAATAAGAAATTAAAAGTAAATTCTAAATTGATGAGAAAATATTGAAATCATGAAGTTGAACACTTTTCACAATGAGCAAAAACGTTCAAAACTCCCATTTAAAAATCTGATGGAAAAATTAGTATGAAGAGGCATCTTAAATTATCTTGTTTCAATCAATCAATTTTCAAAATGAGATTTCAACACGCACAAGGTGCAGAGGAGGCCTTAATTTTGGTGAAACATCAAAAAAATGAAAAGGGTAATGTAACATGTGGATCCTCATTTTGAATATAAACTCATTTTTCGAATCCAACCACTGTAAATCCCCCCTTCCCTTTTGAATTTTCCTGCAATTTTTTGAAAATTTTCGATAAAATTTGGCAATTTTTTATATATATTCTGAGTTGGAAACATTTTTTTACGATTTTTGTATGATTTTTTAAAGCTTTTCAACATTTTTCATCAATTTTTCAATATTTTACCACGCGTTTTGTCAATTTTTTACGTTTTTAAACCATAGATTTGACATTTTGACGACTTTTTCATTGATTTTTCAATTTTTTTCAGTTTTTTTACCCATTTTTGTAAAATATACGATTTTTGAAGATTTTTACATTTTTTTTCACATTTTAAGTCAATTTTTACCCATTTTTGACTGTTTTTTCATGATTTTTGATAAATTTTCTGCACTTTATATTCATTTTTATCAAAATTTTACCCACTTTTTGATAATATTTTATGTATTTATTTCCAGTTAATTTTCAACATTTATTCGTGATTTTGATCGATTTTTAGGACCTTTTTTATAAATTACTTACCCAATTTTCGATGATTTTCAACAATTTTTTTTATTATTTAGGTCAATTTTGACCCATTTCTCTCACTCAATTTTCTTCACTTTTTACTAATTTTTGTCAAATTTGTTACCAAAATTTCAACAATAATTACAATTTTTTTCGCATTTTAGCTCAATTTTTACTAATTTTTTACATTTTTTTGTGTTTTTTGATCAACTTTTTTCACATTTTTACTCGTTCTTGAGAAATTTTTATATTATTTTCAATGATTTTTTCTCATATTTCAAATCAATTTTCACTCATTTTCAACATTTTTTCATGATTTTTGATCAGTTCTCAGTATTTTTATCCCGTTTTTGTAAAATTTTCATCATTTTGAAAAAATGTTTACAATTTTTTTCATAATTTACGTCAATTTTTATTTTTTCTTATGAAATTTTTGACAATTCTGAACGATTTTTTGCTTATTTTCAGTTGATGTTCACTCGTTATCTAACGTTATTTTGTGATTTTTGATCAATTTTCATCATTTTTTACCCAAGTTTGTTAAATTTTTATATTATTTTCAACGATATTTTAAGTCAATTTTCACCCATTTTACAATATTTTATCGTGATTTTTGATGGATTTGTTTTTTTAATTCATCACTCATCTTTTTCAACTTTTTACCCAATTTTCCATTATTTTTAACGATTTTTTATATTATATTGATTAGTTTTTTCTTGTTTTTCAATATTTTTTCGTCATTTTTGATCGATTTTCGATGACTTTCAACGAATTTTTTCATATTTTAGGTTTATTTTCATTCGTTTTATTACGATATTTTGTGTTTTTCGTTCAATTTTCTTTACTTTGTAGACAATTTTTAATGATTTTCAACGCTTTTTTCATATTGTAAGTCAATTTTTACCCATTTTTCAACATTTTTATGTAATTTTTGATTAATTTTTAGCCCTTTTCACATGTTTTAGTAAATTTTTTACCCAATTTCTGATGACTTTCAGAGCTATTTTAAATGCACTTCAACATTTTAACATTTTTTTCGTAATTTTCGATCAATTTTCAGCACTTTTTATATATTTTAGTCAATTTTTTACCCAATTTTCAATGTTTTCAACGGTTTTTCTTATTTTAGGTCAATTTTTCCCTATTTTTCAAAATTTTTTTGTGATTTTTGATCAATTTTCAGCATTTTCTACTTATTTTAGTCAATGTTTTACCCAATTTCCAATGATTTTCAAAACTGTTTTAATACATTTCAACATTTTAACATTTTTTCTTGATTTTCGATCAATTTTCACACTTTTTACATATTTTAGTAAATTCTTTACCCAATTTTCAATGTTCTCAACGCTTTTTTTGATAATTTTGATAAACTTTTACCCATTTTTTACAAATTTTTTGTGATTTTTCATTGATCTTTTACACTTTTTACTCGTTTTAAGCAATTTTTTTACTCAATTTTCAACGCATTGCAACGATTTTTCCATAATTCAGGTTAATTTTCACCTATTTTCGACATTTTTTCGTGATTTTTGATCAATTTTCTGTACTGTTTACCCACGTCTATGGTATTTTTACTCAATTTTCGTTGATTTTTAACTTTTTTTTTATTACGAGTATTTTTGTCTTGAATAAATTAAAATCGTCATTCAAAAAATCTAATTTATTGAGAAATTTTTTTTTTTCTTTCCAAAAAAATATACAATAAGTACAATGGTACGTACAAAAAAAATCAAGAAATCGATAGTAAGAAAAAAAAACATATTACATAATAAATATATGTATAAAATATCATCATAAGTATACAAAAATATACACGCAACAAAATTTAAATAAATAGGTACATATTATCGGGTACATTTATGAGCTAGCAAAATAGAATAATACATATATATATTGCATATCATTTACAACAATATTTCAATATAATAGGTATATAATCTACTTGAAACTGTACACGATAGGTACATCGATGTACATCAATTGTACATAAAATGGATTAAATATCGCAGCCTGTTGAAGGGGAATAGGAAAACAAGTGTAGAATACCTATCGATAAAATATATTAACAGTATGAGTTAGGCTGCAAACGAGCAAAACTCTACACATAACGAATATCGTATTATTACTCAAATTATAATTAAAAAGTTACATTCGAATGGTTCGGATATAAATATACGTAGGTACTTTGTACTTTACTGTAAACATATTCTGGATATTGCAGAAGGCAGAGGGAACAAGCAGCAATTTAATTATACTATAAGCATCGAACGGAATGTACGTACGACGATAGACTGGAAAATTGAATAATTTCAGAGTTTGGTTTTTATATAGGTAAGGTGAACATAAGCCTATCTAGATATACCTTCCTACCTACAAGAGAAAAATATTTTCACGTGTTTTAACTAACATTTTAATTACATTTCCTTTCCATTGGTTTGATTCGATATGGTATGGTACGGTATGGTACGGTACAGTACACGCAGTTTAACTTCTTTTTGGTAGGCTGGAGTGGTTAATGAAATGTTTTCGTAAAGATATGGCCGGCCTTGATTACAGGTTGGACGTGTAATTAAGAAAAATGCTGCCCTGGAAAGTTTGTTTTGTTGAACGGTAGTTGGTAGTTAGTACGTAGATGTACATAAGCATCTATGATGTTGAACTTGTCCAGGGTATACGAATGTAGACTTTCAAGCCGGCGAGAGAAGACTTGGCTCGAAGAGACAAGAACCGTGTTACTGTAGCATGGACCAGGCGAGAACTCTGTAGCTATATCCTCTAGGTACTGAAACACGACGATTTGGTGAATACTTATATATGGAAGCAGGTATTAGAGCAACTTTGGGGCTGAAATTTTTTCTCATCACACTAATGGATATAATAAAAAATCTAATAAGTCTCAAGTCGCCTGAAATCGACCGTCTGCCATCCTTTGATACAATCAAGTGGGTAAGGCCAACACGAACGTGTTCTCTATGCCTATAGAATCAGTATGATTTCTAGAAAGGTCTTTTCATTGAGCTTTCACGTAGTAGTTTCCAGTTGCTTTCTACGCTATCTACAGGTAACTCACTGTATCGCTAGCCGGGTTTTTACAACCCTCAGTTCAGGAGCCTAAGATTGCTGTTTTCGGAAATCTAATTTTGCAAACTTGCTAAATTTACTTAAAAGTTCAAAAACTTTTCAGAAAATCGAATAAAACTTTTTTTGAAAATTTTTTCCAAAAATAGAATTATTATACTTATTTGAACTCAAAATGATAATTGTTGGGAAATTTGTGTAATCTTCCTTTTGAGGTCATTTCCTAACTAATGTGACCTCGCCGTTTGCAGATTTCCAAAAAAGTCAAAATTCGACCTACCCCAGCAAACATCCACCCCTCTCTCTCCCCCTCATTTCCATATTTATCAAGTTTAGGTGTTCTGAGTCAGTTAAAGAGGACTGTAGGACTGTTTAATTCATCAAAATCACAAAAATACATTAAGGGGAGAGATTGTTTGAAGAATGGAGACTTGTTTCTTCATATTTTAATTTTTCTTATGCTGTTGCCATCAACGAGGCTCTTTTCATGTTTGGCAATTTTTCCCTAATCGATCCGATATTTTGAGGGAAGTTGTTTCCCTAATTACATGATTTTTTTTATGAGTTTGAATTAGGTTCAACTTTCTGGTTCAGCCCCCCCTCCCTCCCTGGCGTATACAACAGATTTACATATATACAAACAAATAAGTACAATGCGTAGCATAACAATAACTTAAACGAGAAGAGAGCGATAATAATAATGAAAAAACACTTAAAATTTAATAAAAAGAAATGCACATTGATCGAGATAACAATTGAAAAATTAAATAATAAAAGAAACAAATTCGGCATATCAAAAAAAAATAATAATAATAAAAATAAAAAATAAGGTACCTAGGTAGACAAAGGTACGCTTACTGTACGAATAAGTACGATAAATTAATTATATTTAGTATTAATATAGCACCATTCGAAATGGCAACACTGATCAGCGGAGGGCTGTTTGAAAGTTAGCGTCGTCTTTGGACTGGCGAACCAAAGATGATGATGATGATGATGATGGTACAATGCGCTAGCAGGTGAATAATACGTCACAGGCAGGTACTTGGTACCCGCTGCTTAGCTCAGCAAAGAATGGACAACAATGAGATGACCACGTCCGACCATGGAACGTAGCAAGAGGACCTCTACCTTCGCATAATATCTTCTATACTGAAACCTTTTTTGACGGGTGGAGGTGCTGCTGGAGTTGTTGAAGGGGTAGTACCGGCACTAGGAGCAATCGAAACTGAGGAAGAAGGTACGCCGGAAGACGTTAGGGTTGCAGAACTGGTCGGCGAAGGTGTCGGTTGTTGAAGTAAGAAACCGCCGGAAGTAGAAAGCGATGATTTACTGGATACAGTATCGGTAATAGATGGATCTGCTACGGCGGTCATTGCAGATCCACCGCTACCAGCGGGTACCGGTGAAGATGCCCTTAGCAAGGTATTCGGTATGTCCGGAGGATCAGGTGGTTTCGATCGATACACTGGTGGCAAATCTGACTCAATACCCGTTATCTCGCTCGGGTATAGATCGCGACGTACTTGAACGTGAGCCACCCTGGAGTTGGATGGTCGCATTGTGTACGAGGTTGACGGCGAGGATAAATCTTGATGGTGGCATTTGGTCAAATTTGGCGACGGAGATCGACGTCTGTACGGTACGGAGGGCGACTGACGACGGAATATCGGCACAGAGGAAGAAGAAGGCGAATGATGTCCTCGGAACATGGTTCGATTCGGCGACGAGCCGGATGGTTTCCGGTATAGTGGCGGAGGCGGTGGTGGTATTGGCGACGGAGATGGTGAACTACGTCTAAATAGCGACGGTACCGGTGATGGAGAGCTTTGCCTTAGCAAACCTGATCCCGATCCGGTACCGGTACTGCTGCTCGATTGGAACAATGACGAAGTGGTACCGTTTCCGGCGCTAGCCGGTGATATTCGACCGGTACTCGAATACATTGGCGAGATCTTTCTACGAGCTAATAACGGAGATCTGCGCAGCATCAAAGGTGATCCTCGATGATCTTTGTCGATCAACGGAGGAGATACAGGAGATCTTGGACGACTTTCGCGTACCATTGTGCCGAAAATATTGGCCTTCGAATCGATACAGTGACGACGTTCGTTCGACGGCGTCCTCGAACGTGGACCAATATCGTCGGGCGATTTGCTACGTATGGAGGATGTATCGTCGGCGCTGTCCAATCGGTAGCTGCTTTCGCCGCCGGTTTCACCGCCTGGCGAAGGCGATTGGAGCGAGTCCGAAGGAACGTCGCCGACGGCGTGAGTCAAAGCGTGACGTCTCAGGTCGCAATTACGTCGGAATACTTTGCCGCACGAATTGCATTCGTACGGTTTATGGTCGGTGTGGGTAAGCAGATGTGTTTTCAAATTGCTGCGCTGGTTGAAGCTGCGACCGCAGACTGGGCATTTGTGCGGCGATTCTTCGGCGTGCAGGATTTTGTGCACGGCCAAGGTACGCGATTGGCAGAATCCTTTGCCGCATTCGCCGCATTTGAATGGTTTCTCCTTCGAATGGATGTATCTGCGGAAGAGCAAAAAAATCAAAGGAATGGTCATTAGAATTGATGGTACAACTATTATGTTTGTAAAATTTTCTTATTGCTTATTTTTATGGCACAAGGAGTTGAATGACGTGAGCTGTGAACTTTTTTTGGGAACGGTTGAAAAAAGAAGCATCGCTGCGATGCTTTTTTCGTAATCAGTGGTGAAGGTAAGGGGGTGCAAGGGGGCTAAAAAGTCGATATTACTAAAACATATTTGTAGGACTATTCTAAATCAACATATCAAATTTCAAATTCCTAACCCTGGGGGTGAGGTAGAATATACGAGAAATGAACTCAAAAAATGAAAAAATCCGAAGAGAACAACTTTTTCAAGATTGTAAGAGGGTAAAATGTAGCTAAAAAGTTGAAACCACCAAAAGGTAAATTTATAGCCCCTACCAAATGTACATACCAAATTTTAACTTCTTAGCTCCATTTGGAGGGAAGATAAAGAAGAAAAAGTCCTTTTTGAAGGTCGAAAAGAGGAAAACTCATCTTATCTTCCCTCCTAATTGATCTAGGAGGCTTATTTTCGGATATGTTGTACAAGTTTTGATTATCTATCGATTGACTGAAAAAAGAACAATTTTTAAAATTTTAGCCCCACAGCACTCGCTCCCCCAAATTTGGATGTATTCGAATTTTCATCTAAGGTCATCCCCACTTCAGAATATCAAATCAGCCACCAATCGAAGCCTATTTCTCAAATTTGATTGATTTTGGTCTATACTGAGCTGAGTAAATGATTTTTAGTTTCGGGAGAAAAAATAAAGAAGTAAAAACCTCAAAACAGATTTTGTTGATTCTCCCTCCCCCCTCCCGTCATCCGCTATAAGTCGATAGACCAAAGTAACCGGGTTTTCAGAACTAATTTCATGGACCTGGGGGCGGGGGAGGGGATAAGAGAATAGAGGTCGTTAACCTGTGTAACTTGAAAGTTCAATTTTGAAGAATACCACATGTAGCTTGATTGAAAATTAAATTCAATTGATGCCCTCTCCCTGCCTTCCCCTCCTTTCTTCATTATGCATTCCTAGAAAGCTGAAAATCAAATTTTAATCACACTTATGAAGCAATGCGAGCAGCTTTACATTTTATTAATTTTTTTAATGTTTTAAAAACGTAACAGGAACGTAACTTTAATCGAATTAAAAGGTTACAAGTTTATTAATTACCTTTGTTAAATTTCACACCAAAGTTTTCCAGTTTTTTTTTCAAGGATCTGTTATTTATAATCAAATTATGTGTACTTAACATCATCATTCTGATAGTATTGTGTTACGTTATTTTATCGTTACTGTAGCATTTTGGGTCATTGTTGATACGTTTTTTCACAATCAAGTTTTTTATAATCGTACTCATTTTCCCCTTATTCTCATATTTCGTAACGGCATAATAACGTAATAACTATGTTTCCGTTACTTTTCTGTTACAGTTTTTTGTGTTTCTGTTATGTTTTTGTTGCGTTTTTAGTATTATTAAAGTAGTTTAGAGCTTTTTTATGTTGTTACTTTTTTGTTTTTTGTTATGTTGAAACCTCAAAATTTGGTTACAGTTCAGTTACAGTAACGTTAGAATAGTTTCTTTTGTAGGTTCATTTACTCGAGCACCTTACTTTTTGTAATTTTCAATTGCAGCTGGATTAATTTCAGCTTCTTAATGAAGTAAGTGGTAGCGTTATTTTGCAGTTTCGTTGCGTTGTTGAAAAATGGAGTAACGTTAACAAATTTTTATAGTTACGTTTCCATTCATTTTTGTAACATTTCGTTTTCAAGTAATATTGTGCTATTAGTTCCTTTTCTGTTATCATTAGGATTCTGTTACGTTTCCGTTTCTCTTCGAATTCTGTTACATTTTTTTTATTGCAGCTCTGTTATGTTTTCACTTTTATTTGAATTCTGTTATGTTTTTATTACGTTTCTGTTTTCATTAGGATTCTGTTTCGTTTCCGTTTCTATCATATCTACTTCGTTTTTGTTTCCACTATATACACATTTCTGTTTGAATTTTAATCGAGGGTCTGAAACCTTAATTGGTGGTTCCGGAAGACGTTTTTTTTTTCAGGAGCTTTGTACTCCAGCAAGAGCTTATTACTCAAAATCAAAGCCTCTGGAGTCAAAAGCCAAAATTTAAAATATGCAAAGCCAGCTCCGAAACGAGAGCTTGTACTTCCGATGGAGTTCAAATCAGAGGACAGAACTGGTCCGTAGCAGCTTGAACTATTGATTATATATTGATTCTGAATTCTCCCTTCCCATCTAAAAAAAAAAAAATAACCTTCGGAGCTTGCTGGAGCCTAATTTGAGCCTCCTGGAGTAAATCCAGTGCGAAATGTAGTACTGGGTATAGAAGTCGGAGCCTGAGCCACGCAGCTTATCTTATCTCATTAGTGTAGTCTTGTAGCCGGAGCCCAATGAAATGCAACACCACACTCCGGAGCTATAGCCGGAGCTTTGGAAAATGTAACATTCAAAGTTGGAGCTTTATGAGAAATTTTGAAACTTCGATATATTTTTTTTCAATAAACTCTCAGTTATCTCTCCTTATCCCTCCATTTCATGTAATTACGAGCAAATTAGGTATCTGAAAATGGGAATTTTTCATCGTATTTCCTCAAAATCATACGTGAGCAAGTTGACATCCTATTTTATAAGGTAATAGAGCGAGTCTATTCTACAGATTATAATTTCGGTATCCTACAGTCAACTATGTTAATAAAACATTCGTCCTACACACGTTTCCAGTGAGAATTTTCTTCGATTTTGGTGTAGTACCAACTCGAACCCGCCAAACTTGTAGTTTATAAATCAGGATTATCCTCCCATTGCCTTTTTCTTTTCCATTCTGTTTTTTTTCTTTTCGCTCGAGATTAATTTTTTTTTTTTTTTAATCGCATAATAAGTAAGTATAGATTTAATGGTGGTATCGTCTTCATCGTCGCAGTCAGTTAGGACATTGGTAAATAAATTACGCTAAATTCGAGTACCTAGTATTGGTCTGTCGGTCGGTCGTTGGGTCGGTTAGCCCATGATCCATTCTTCATCGTTGGTATACCTTCGTACTATGTAGTTAGTTAGTTGGTTAGCTTACACTGCGCACATGAGTATATTTTAAATGCAGCTCCGTAGGAGGCGTAAAAAAGAATTAAAAGCGTACCTATCGGACCGCGTATATAAATCATCGGATCGAGAATACACGCGGCGGCGGTTCGGCGGGCCAGTATGTGCGACAGAGAAGGAAAAATAAAAAAAGAGCATTATTACGAAGACGGACGTGTTTTACGATTTCACGAATACTGCTGAAGTAGCCGGCCAGCGACTGGCGGCTGCTCCTGAAGATGCACTGGGATGGCCAGCTTCGGCTGGAACGCCGTCTGCCGACGACAACGAAGTCGGGATGGTTGGATACGAGCAAGGGGACAGGGGAGCGCGGTTAATCCTGCACATACATCACGCGATTAAGATAAAGCAGAGTGTACATGTACGAGTGTTGTTCGTATGTAGCTGTGTCCATGTACCAAGTACCTACTACCTAGACCTACAGATACACAATGAACGAGTACTCGAAGATGCACGATTTTTTTATACTATTCCCTAGCCTCGATATATATGGAAGGTATGCAGATGTGGTATGTACTTGTATTCGAATGTTGTTTTACTGCATTTTATGTACATGTAAGTACATCTCTACGTACATACCCAAGAAAAATTGTACAAGAAGATTGTTATATGGTGTTGGAGTTTTTTTTTCCCCCTGCTCGCTTGGTACTCTTTTCTACCTTTTTATTTTTATTCTTTCTAAAAGTGTACCTCGGTATATGGCTTTGCAACCAGACTCGTACGTACATTTATAAGTACAAAATACTACTACTACATCATTATCATCATCATCATCAACAGCTCATCACGAAACTGAATTCGACGAGAAGAGTATACCTGACGTAAGATAACGGCTGCTGCTAGAGAAGTGGATTGGTTTGCACGCGACGTCAACGTACACCGATGCAAAGTCAAGCTAGAAATCGTGACTTGGACCAGTCGTCTCGCACATACGTAGTATTATGCACTCTGGCAAGTGGTTAACACCATCATCAACTTACGTCGTGTATTGTCTACGTATCAAGGAGCAGGGACCAAGAAAACGTTTCCGTATTAAATTACTTTTTATTTTTTATGCTAGGTCTATGTACCATTAGAAATGGTCATCGACATATGCCATAAATGGAAAAGATAAATTCTCTTCGTCACCCTCCACTACTCACTCCCTATTCGCCAATAATCCATTTATCATTTTGTAACTCAATTTTACACAGCAAAATTTGCTGCTGAAAATATTATTCTGACAATTTTTCGCAATATCTCATTAGTGTGAAATTTTTCACTCGAAAGTAAAAATCATTCAAGTTGTTGGATACGGACCAAAATTGTAGAAAATTTGGTACTAGATCTAATTCGCTAGCATATTTAGGTGGTAGTTTTTGGAATGACCTCGGATCAAAAACCAGCTGAATGAGAATTTTAAAAATGGAGGGAAAGAGGCAGAAAATTTTCAAAAACGTTTATATTTTAAAAATTCAGCTTTGTAGGTTAATTATATAACGCTTTGTGAGTCGTTTTTTGAATTTTTTTGACCTTGAAAAATCAATTGAATACCCCTGAGGATCTCCCTTATCAGCATAGGAAGAGATTATCAAGAGATTTGGTTTTGGTTTGATTTTATCGGGTATGTTTTTTTGAATGAGGTTTGGTTAGTTTAATAATAAGATTGATTATTATTAATGTCTTCACAATTAATTCTCAAAATTGACAGAATATTTTCATGTTTTTCAAAAGTGTCCCTGAAAGACTGATTAATACATATTCATTAATCACGATATCCACTTTTTACCCAAAAAGTACTTCTCCCTCTCCCCCTTTCCTCAATAGACTTTGTACCTTAAAATGAGGTCTGAAGAAGAATCAGATCTCATAGTCTTATTCAGAAGGTTCGAATTATTTGATGACGATACCGAAGGTATCAATTTCGGTTCATCTCGTAAATTGGAGGAAAGGGGGGAGGGGTGCTGGGCAAGGTTCAAAAAATATCCCGAGGATTCGTTTATGTAAACAGTGAATACTTTCAAGTCTTAAGACTGACTCATAAATACAAACTGTTTTTTTTTAATTTTCTTCAATCATCTTGAAAAAAAAATGAAAATAAAACTAGACTCAACCAAAAAGTACATTCAGGACCTATACTAAATCTGCATATCAAATTTCAATTTCGTAGGGCACCTCGGAGCGGGGGGGGGTTATGTAAGGAACAAACCCAAAAAATAAGAAAAAACGTCAAAAAACAACTTTTTTTGGAGTTGTGAGAAAATGCGATGAAGCTAAAAATTCGAAACCCCCAAAAAGTACATCTAGGACCCCTATTAAATCTACATACCAAAGGCTCTCCCACCACAGGACAGTGAAATCGGTTTTACCACCGATTGGGATGAAACTTACCCAAAATTTTAATTTTGGTATAAAAATATCCGAAAAAAATTTTGACCCTCCCCCCCCCTCCACTCTGACCTGAGTAATATGACAGTATATGCTCAAAATTCACGATACATATGTGAGAATTTTTCATTTTGTTTTGAATATTCGGTAAGATCGGTAAGGGGTTGAAAATTTTGAAAATTGATGAAAAATTTTCAGGGGGAGGGGAAAGACGTGGCTGGAATTATTTTTAAAAGTTTAGTTATATCCTTGAGTGTAAAATATATTTTCTTGAAGTGCCTGAAGGGGGTAAAGCATGCTCGAAAACATTAATAACTGATAAAAAACATGTTTTTTTAACAACTTTTCTGAGATTTTGAGGGGGTGTAATGAGGCTAAAGAGTCGAACCCATTGCCTGTAAAAGGCACATCTTGGACCCCTACTAAATCTACATACCAAAGGCTCTCCCACCACAATATAGTGAAATCCGTCTTGTCACCAAATGGGATGAAACTTACACCCTCCCCCCTCTCCCCGGACTTGAAGTAATGTGGCCGTATATGCTCGAAATTCGAGATATATTTGGGAGAATTTTTCATTTTTTTCAAAGATTCAGCAAGGCTGGAGAAGGGGTTGAAAATTTTGAAAATTAAAAAAAAATTGAGGGGGGGGGGAGACATGACTGGAATTATTTTTAAAAGTTTAGTCATGCCCTTAAATGTAACTTATATTTTTTTGAGGTGCTCAAAAAAATTAAAAACTCATAAAAAAATGCGTTTTATGAACAACTTTTTCGAAGTTGTGAAGGGGTGTAATGAGAATAAAGAGTTGCAGCCGTTGCCTCCAAAAGGCACATCTTAGATCCCTACTAAATCTACATACCAAATTTCAATTTCCTAGTCCTGCTGAAGGGCGAGGTACGCGAAGAAAAACTCAAAAAATAAGAAAACCCGAACTAAAAATTACATTTTTGGGGCTGTGAGGAGGTACAGTGAGACTGAAAAGTTGAGACCCCTAAAAGGGTACACATAGGACCTCTACTAAATCTGTATACTCAGATTTCATTGTGCTTAATAATGGTTTTTCAAAGTCACCTAACAGTATGTGATCGGGGAATTTCACCGTTTATAATGGAAGGAGGGTGTACTTTCATTCCAAAAAAGCTCAACATCGCTCAAAAAACGACCAAAACCATGTGTCTTGAAAATAAGCCGGGTATAGGGGTAAATTTTCTCGTATACTTTGGATCTTTTTTTAGAAAGAAAAAACCCCTCAGTCTACAGTCCGCGTACGTATATTTACGAGTATTTCGGCCCAGCTCGAATTTATCTTATTTGCATTTTATAATGGGCGATTTCGCGGTAGCCGGAGGATATCGCGTGTGTAGAGACAGAGAGCTAGGAGAAAAAAAGAGCAAAAAATACCGTCCACGGTATTAAAGCGGCACGGTCGGCTCGACTCTTGAAATATGATCTATTTACATTTAATTCCTTTAAGCTCGACTTGTTTCGTATCGAAGTGATTATTCGATTCGCATGATGCGATCTCATTTACTCACGAGAGTATTATAAAGTGGTCTGTGATGTGGCGCTCTATTGCCGAGAAAATATGTTGATTTATACGATAGTTTACCATATGGCTGAGCAGAGCGGAGAAGGGTGAATGAGAAAGGGACGGGGGGGGAAGCTGATCATCCGCGGAATATTAATGAAATCCCGCGGTGATTAATTGGTTTAGAAGTACACACTATCCACACGGTACCCTATCCTGTAACCTACCTTCAAGATAGAAGAGATAGGTAGAAGTATACAATGAGCGAGTTTTGAGTTTTCAATTTATATGCGGCGGCGGCGTCGTCGGTCGGTCGTTTAAAGCCCCCTTTTTTTTTCTCTGCCTGTCTCGTAATAAGCAACAAAGACGCGGTCATGCAATACGATAAGTTTGAAAAATAAAGAAGAAAGATAGTCAAGCTAATAGAAGAAAACTGTAATCAGCATGGCGGTGGAAAAGAGAAAGAGAGATAGGAAAATGACGTGAAACAGAACCGTAGCGTGGGTAATTTACAGTGCTGCGATGGCAGAACCGGAACACAAAGGGAGAAAAGGCTTCTCGTTCGTACGGCTCGTATTAGGATTAGATTACGAACTCAAGTACCTGTATTGTAGGTATATGGTAGATGGTCAGACATAGGTACTTGGATATGGTGGTAAATGTACCTACCATGCCTAACTTATTGGTATAGGTAATAGGTATAGATATATAAGTACTTGCAATTCTACCATATTTGTTTGTATGTGAACGACAGAGGGCTCACAGTTGCACATTCAAGACAAATAGACACAATGTGGGTGCTCAACTTCAACTCGGTTGGGGTGTAATTTGAGATTTTTCTCAATGCAAGGTGCGATGCCTTAGGTATCTTTGACAGTAATGTAATTGATTACGATCAGTAGTATCTTAGGTATATGCCAGGCTTAGGTTTGAAGTAAACGATTACGTACGCTTAGATGAGGAAGATATCGAGAATGGCGCCAACATTACGTTTGGTTCTTGCACAATTATTGCGCAGGTAACTGGTGTATGCGTTCGAATGTGAAATATATGCATAAAATTCGAACACAAAGGATTATAAGGGAGATTTATTAGTGAAAAATCACTTTTATGGTCTCGCTACGGAGTGAAGATAATATAAATGTATGACTGCGTAACCGTTACAATATTGGTATTGTTATCGTTAAGTTGTGGTATGTTTATTGTTGTTCAGCTACTTCAATCTTTTCAAACAATCATCTTATTTTATTCATGATTACACTTAGCGTTGCGGTATGGTTACGTTATCAATGCCTTATAATGAGTAACGCTGGGTTAACGTTATTTTATTGTGATGGTTACACTTTTATCTCTTTCCCGGCCCAATGTTTTCAATTTTTCTCTTCATAACAAAATAAATGTATTTTCAAAGCGTTATGGTTACATTACATTACGTTTCTGTTTCGGTTACTAATAACGTATAAATATCAAATTGTGATCCAAGATTTCAAAATTACAAAATCGTTCAGGTTGAATTGGAATTTTGTTACTGTTAACGTTGTCTATTTTCCATCTTCAGCATTAATTTATTCAATTTTTTGTTTATAACAGAATGGTAACGTTATTATCATATGACGTTACTGTTACGCCAAGTATTGGCTTTGATTGACCTCTACGTCACTGTTACCAATGAATTATTATCTTTCAGTTTTCAAGTATTCATGGTGTAAGGGAAGTAATCATTGGCTTAAGTTATGGTTGCGTTACCATTATGTTTACGTTATTTCGTAATTGGTATTTTTGATTTATTTTTATTAGAAAACATATTGTTATTGTTAATCTGCGTTTCACTTTTGGTTAGAGCTTATAATAACGTTATGGAACTACGGAAATCCTTAAGAATATATTATGGTTATGTATGACTATAACATGTGCATAATAACGTTACCATTGCGTTTCTGTTTCGGTTACAATACGTACATGAGGAGGAATCACTAAATTTACGTTATAGTTCAATTACTTGTACAGTAACCTTCATTGTGGTATCTTTCGGTCTTTTTTTCTAACTCAGTGTAGAATAACTGAATCATTTTTGATAAAACCATCGTTACGTAAGGTTACGTTACACTGCATGATGCTACACTACGTTACATGATAATATATGATGTTACGTTATGTTATGTTATGTTACGTTCTATTACAGTTTATCTTGTTCCATTCTGTACCAGTACGTTGTGTTTTATCTTATTACATTACGTTCCATTCCATTACTATGAATCCTGTTCAGTTGGGTTTTGGGCTGCACTGCGTTCCGCTGCAGTCTGGCCTGCTGTATTGCGTTCCGCCCTACTACATTAGGTTTTGGCTTGGTTACGTTATGTTACGTTCTACTATGTTAGGTTATAATTTGTCATGTTACAAGTGGTTTTATTTCGCTACAGTCCGTTACGTTATGTTGTGTCTTGTTATGATACATTCTGTTCCATTGCGTTTTGTTGTGTTACGTTCCGTCCTACTACATTATGTTTTGCCTTATTTTGTTACGTCACGCTGCGTTTTGTTCCAATATGTTACGGTCTGCTTTGCCTTTTTCCGTCCCGCTAAATCAAGTTTTAAGGTGTCAAGTTACGTTACGTTACGTTCTGCTATGTTATGTTACGTTCAGTTTCATTCCGTTACGGTTCGTTGCGTTTCGTTTTGTTACATTCCATCCGCCTACATTATGTTTTGCCTCGTTATGTCAAGTTCTGTCCCGTCCGTTATTTGGCTTCCAAGACGTTGCGTTTTGTTACGTTCCATTCTGTTCCGTTGCATTTTGTTTTGCCTTGTTATATTACGTTACATTGCGTTCTGCTTTGTTAGGTTACGTTTAAGTATGTTGCGTTCAGTTCCTTAATGTTACATTCCATTACGCTTTGTATCTTAAGTTTGCCTTTTGTAACGTAACATTCTGTTCCGTTGCATTTTATTTTGTTACGTTCCGTTCTATTACATCATGTTTTGCCTTGTTATGTTACGTTGCGTCTTGCTTTGTTAGGTTACGTTTCAGTATGTAGCGTTCAATTTCGTGATGTTACGGTCTGTCAAGTTATGTACATTATGTTGCGCTTTGTTACGTTACATTCTGTTCCGTTTTGCCTTGTTATGTTAGGTTACGTTGCATTCTGCATTATTAGGTTACATTTCAGTATATTGCGTTCAGTTCCGTTATGTTACGGTTCGTTACTTTTTTTACGGTATGTTGCATTTTGTTACGTTACATTTCTTTACATTATATTTTGTCACATCTTACGTTGAGTTGTGTTACATTATGTTATAATACGTTATGTTATGTTACATCAATTACATTTCGTTTCGGTTAGGATACTGATTCAGTTAACTGGGTTAAAAACATCTTGGGATGAGTTTAGGTTCTACTGTCCATATTTTTATAATGCTTATTTTTGAGCTATGCTTTTGTAACGTAATTTTCAACATAGCGTTATCGTCACATTGAGTTTTGGGTTTCGTTATTTTATTAAACCTGTTCCTAGATCGCTACAGATTGGTAATGTTATTGAATTTTTTGTGATAAAATTACACAAGTAGAGCATGAACTTTCTCAACCCTTCGTGAAATGATGCGTCGTATGTAGGGCACCTCTCCCCCTCCTCTTCCCCCTTCAACGAAAGGAAACGCTTGTACGGGCGTTCCAAAGTTTGGTAAATGAACGATTTTAAAATTTCGATCAAATAATCAATTCAAGTGACGGACCTTGCGCACAAAAATTTTTCCAGCAAATTTTATTATGCACATTTTTTGCCTACCTCAATTATTGAAGGGTTAGGGTTCATTCTGATTTCGGTAACATCAAATCATCGCGATTGGCGAATTTGTTGCGAAAGCTGTTTACTGCCAGGTACACCGTTTAAAATCACGATTTGGACCATTTTTTTTGTCTTTTAAATTTCACTTTGCGATATGAATTTTGGATGACAAAAAATTTTTTTCAAATCGTAACTCTAAACGATGCACCTGCTACTTGACTGTGGGCAATACCAGTTGAGTACAAAATTCATCGATTTTGTTAATTTGAAGGCACTTCTGAACTTTTTAATGAACTATGGCCCTTCAAAAATCTAGATAGAAGACAAAACACGTATATGACAAAATTTGTCAGTGAAATTTTGTGTATACAATTGTCTGCCCATTCAATTTATCATTTTGATCGTGATTATTTTGTAAATGCTTATTCAGCAAACTTTCAAACAACGTTAATGGGGAATTTCAGGTAGCGTGTCAGTAAAATGCAGGAAGAAGCTGTCTTCAATGTGGGAACATTGTTGACTTCAAAATGCTTCCATGAATTGAAGGCAACGTTTTTATGAAATTTAATGCCCTCCTTTACTGATTGTTTTCTCTTCGTTGAGATCTTAGCCAGCTCCCACCTCACCACATATTTCTTTCCAATCACAATAAGTCACCTACTAACCTTATGAATATTGCATATCGAGTACATTATATACCAACCAACACAAGCAGCATCATCTATCTTCGCTAGATATACCTATGTGTTCTGATCCAGATTTATTTTTGTTTTTTTTTTCAGCCTGCAGAAGAAACCTTCCCCTCCCCCTCTCATTCGCTTGTGTACATACGAATGGCCCGAAAGGATGATGTCTCTTCCAACGCATTCTATATTCAAAAGCTTTGGTAAGTAGAAACGATAATCATAATTCGTTAATTATTAGGTACGTGTGAGCTGTACAAGTTGGCAAGTATATGTGACAGGTGGAATGCGGTAATATGAATTATTACGAAAGTGTTATAAATGTATTAGTATGTATGCTTACACATTTGCTATGTGTAGGTATAGATTAGTAAAGTTATTTCCATTTATTTTTTTCCTTTCGTATACGTAAAAAGAGACAACGATTCCGGCGTGTGTGTGTGTGTGTATTTAATACGAGTTGACAACAGTTTCCTAGAAGGTGGGTCTACGTATGGAATGCGTGTTGACATCTAGATAGGTAGTTGTTGTGGCAAATGGCATAATGAATTCACTCTCGTATCTACGTATACGTATAGGTAGGTGTCTGTGTGTATGTACTCGTCATCGTTGACGTCGTCGTCTACGTAGATTAACTATTTACTTAAACGGTTAAAGGAAAGAAGCGATTTGTATAGACAGGTGTACCTGTATGTAATACCTGTACCTGTATAAAAGACTGAAAAATATGACGACAACCACGTACAAAAGTAAATGAGGGAGGAAAACATACATAAGTTAGCTATACTGCCACCTCGTATACTATATGTATAATACTCGGAAGCTATATCTATACAGTGGATGGCGTGAGAACTACATTTATACAAAGGATTTGTAAATTTTCGTCAAGCTAAACCTTCAACCCAAACCTCGGTATACTCGTATACGTTGTACCTATTCCTACGTACACGTAAAAATCATATAATATAAAGATACCTACCTACCTACCTTTCTACCTACCTACGCTACGTCTAAACCGCATCAAGAGACAAAATTAAGACAACCAACTGACTACAGGTACAGGACCGAAAGAGCCTCAACATAATGGTGAGAAGAAGATTGAAAAATAAAGTCTGTGGAGCCCCGAGGCGATATTATATTATTATTAAGTATACGTAATATGACGTATGGTATAGAAAATAATTGTGGCAACGTAGCCACCACTATACACTGCACGGTGTTGCTAGTGAGTGCGACAGAGAAACCGAACCGGTCCACAAGGGGTTTTCGAATCCGTTCCCAAGTGCGACGAAGATAGAATTATACTCGCATAGCTCGGCTCGAATTCTTTATAATGTAAAGCAATAAATATAAAAGAAGATAAATTGAATTTCTCGACGCAGATATGTTAGATTATAGATATACTATAAAGAATAGTTGGTTGCCTCGTATATGCACTACCTATATACATGGCGTATATTAAAAAAAAAAAGCTATTTAGACTAAGGCTAAGGCGACCGTATAGATAGATTTACCTCAGAGTCCTGGATGGATGATGCCAATGCTAATGCAGTGGTACGCTGGTAGTATTTTGAAATCCTTTTATAATACCACTTTACGTCGCAGTTCGACTTGAATGACCTGTATTGGTAGTAGTGGTCGCATATCGGTGCATTTTTCAGTATCGATATTTTCGATACGGGTTTAATGAGACTAAAAAGTCGGACCCCCTCTCCCCCCGAAAGGCACATCAACGGTTCGTGCAAGGGGAGTTACGCGAGGAACAAACACTAAAAATGAGAAAAATCTGCCGAAAAACGACATATTTAGGACTGTGAGGGGGTACACTGGGGCTGAAAAGTCAGACCTCCAAAAAACACATCCAGGGTCGCTAATTTCAAGTTTCTTACGCAATTAGGTGGGGAGTTATTTGAGAAACAAACTCAAACAATAAGAAAAAACGATCAAAAAACCACTTTTTTGAGTCTGCGAGGGGGCGAAATGGGGCTGAAAAGTGGAACCTCCCAAAAGACACATCTAGAACTCCTACTCAATGTACATACCTAATTTCAAGTCCTAACCCAATTTGGAGGGGAGTTACGTGAGAAACAAACTCAAACCCCCCCCCCAAAAAATGAGAAAACCCTATCAAAAAACCACTTTTTTGGGGCTGTAAGGGGTTGCAATGGAGCTTAAAAGTTGGAACCTCCAAAAGGCATATCTGGCGTCCCAAGTAAATGTACATACCAAATTTTAACTGTCCAGCGCAATTTGGTGGGGAGGGAAGAGAGAAACAGCCCATTTTCAAGCTCAAAAAAGGGAACCCCCCCCCCCTATCATTCCATCCCAATTGACTTAGGAGGTTGATTTTTGGATATGTTATACAACTTTTGATTCTCTATCAGTTGGCTTAAAGAGAGGCAATTTTTGCGTTTTCGACCCCTCAGTATCCGCTACCCCCAAATTGGGGCATAACTGAATTTTGACCCACGTTCATCCCCACTCATATATATCTAATTCGTCGCCTAGCTGAGCCTATTGACCGAATTTGTATCGATTTTAATCGGTATCGAGCGGAATAAATGATTTTAATGTTAGAGAAAAAAATATATAAAAAAATAATAAAAATTAATACCCGACATGGCTAAAAATTGTCTTTGTGGTCTTTTAGGACCCCAAAACGGAATTTGTTGATACTCCCTTCCTCCCCAGCAATTCCGTCGTTGGTTGAAAGACTGTAATAGCCTTGTTTTCATTGAAAATACGACATAGAATATCAGGCTAAAAAGCATTGCAATGTCCTTTGGCTCAATGCTGGGAGGAGGGAGGAGGGCTGAATTTTTCAAGGTAAGAAAAAGGGAGAAACTCCTATATCTACCCTCCTAATTGACCTGCGGGAGGATCGGTTCAAAGAGAAATGATTTTTGAGATTTACACCCCTCAGCACCTTCTGCCCCGAATTTAAATTTGGCTGAATTTTGATTCGAGCTCATCCTCACTACTAGTTAAATTTGAGTTACTTCGAAGAGTATCGAGTCGAGTAAATGATTTCAGTCTTTCGGAGGAAAATAATACGAATAAAATAAAAATAAATATCCAGACATGCCTAAAAATGGTCTTGATGGCCTTTTGAAGATTGCAGCACCAGTTTTATTTAAATTCTCCCCCCCCTCTACTCTCCCACCTTTGTCACTGTTTATTTAACAATATGATATATATGTATATAAAAATCGCCTTTTATTAATCCTGAATAGAATCATTAAACTTATTCTTTGTAAATTTCAGCTTTTTTGGGACCGTTTTAGATTTAGCTAAGCCACGAACTGGCTTAAAAATTCTACAAAAATACAAGTTTTCGACCCTAAAATGAGATATGAACGTACTGAATTTTATTTAGTGAGCTTACACGCCAAATTTCAGCCCTTCAAGTCAATTTGAGCTGTCTTTAAAGGGAGGAAATGGGATCAAAAAAGAGTAGACGTCTCCCTTATCCTGCTACAATCATTCTAATAAGTTGATTTTCGAATATGTAGTGCTATTTTAGGTTCATAGTTGATTGGCTTAAAAAGACAAATTTTTTGCAATTTTCATCCCTCTCTTATGTAAATTTTTCCTGAATTTTTAACCAAAACCACTTCAACCCTTACAACTGTAATCTGCCATCGAATCAAAGCTAATGATCAAATTTTAGCTATTTCACACATATAAAGGCAAGTGAATGATTTTTAGGTCAGTAAAAAAATTGTAAATAGCAGAAATGACTTGACGTGATGATAATAAACTTTTTGGAACGTGAAATTAATTTTTTGACCTCCCCCCCCTCCTTTTTTTTAATATCTTGTAACAACGTAGCCTAAATTTTATTTTAACAATTTGACGAAGAAAATTTGGATAAAAACATGGTAATAAAATTATTTTTAAAAATGCAAGTTTTACTTCGCAGTTATTTTTTACATTTTCATAGTAAAAAAAGAGGAGTATTTTTGGAAATACTTGTCGAGTCAGAATTACGCGATAGTAAAATTAATAAAGTTTGACCTTTTTCGTTCTTTTACCAGTTTTTTTTTTTTTCGTTTTTAATTTTTATAAACACGAATTTATAATACACACGTGTTTCTACGTTTAATATTTAATATTTTTTCATTATCTCTAATCAAGGTCGTTCTAATTGCATACAAACGCTAATTTTTTCGCAATACGGGTATTTTTTGGTGGCAATTTAAATTTGCGATGTAATTTAATTAATTACGAACGTGTTAGACGATTGATTTATTTTTAGGTACGGACCAACTTGTTTTAAAAAGTGATAATACTGGAAGTTTTATTATATATATATATATAAAAAAAAGGAAAACACATACCATTCCATATATTTTTTATTTTTCTAAACGTGGTATTGTTGGCGGAATTTTCAATTTTTTTGAAATTACAACTTTACCCACCTACCCCTCCCTCCCCCTGCGTCGGGCGGAATTTCATTTTTAAAAAGTTCAAAAACTTAAAAAACGAAATAAAAATTATTAATAATTGGATATTTTTGATATTCACCTCTTTTGTATTTCTCTTTCTGGACCTTCGTATATGCCCACAAGCTACATTACATTGTTATTAAATGGATACCTTGTTCGAGTTCACCCTCCCATACAAATCTTCGATAATTATAGCGATCCAGTACAGCAAGCTATGACTCTTACAATTCGTCCTAAATCGGTCGCCATCGCATTCTTCAACAGCGGCGAATTTCTCACACTTTGCGGCTGGTGAAATCACAACACCAATCACTCACCGGGTCGCAATTAACACGAGTGCTCGCGGAAAACAAAATATGTACAAGAAGGTAACGGCAGCGAACTGTCGTCGATCGATCATCATTCGTGTGTGTATATTCGATGTACGACCGCCAATCGCTGACTCTTATGCACTTCCATGTAGTTGGTTTGGTACATTAGGGTCTCATAAAAATGACACCTCAACAGGTTCTCGGGTCAGAGGTATTGTATGTATGAAGAGGTAGATAAGGACGTGTGAGGTTGGTACACATTACACTACTGGTTCGAGGTACTTCACCTATCTAGCAACGATGTCGACAACGACCGAGGTACATATTATAATTAATTAGACGACGAACGTAAATTAAACCTAAATGGTTAGCTACTAATTAAGGAAGTTCATTGTTAAGCTAACTTGTCGTGAAGTGGTTTACCAGGCGTACGTGTTTGTAATTAGGTCGAATTTGTACGTAGCGATTGCTCGTGTTGCTGTTGTTGTTTCTTGTACTTTCGAAAAAAAAAAGAAGAAAAATAGCCCAACGTATGCGATTACAAGGTACACTTTTACAAAAACTTTTTTAAAAAAAGTCGCAATTTGAGTTGATTTTTAAGCCTGATTTTCGTAAAATATTGGTAAGGGTAGAAATTACTTATAAAATGATCATTGAACCATCTTATCGACGTACCTAAGAATCTGTACTAATTCTGCATGTTAAATTTCAACTTTCAAGCTCAATTCGAAGAAGACATATGCTCGGAACAGATTCGAAAGATGCTAAAGACCAACGTTTTTTAGGCTATAAGGGGATAGATGGAGGAAGGGGGGGAGGCAAAATCTCCAAAAAATGAATTTAAGACACTTACCACATGTACATGAAAAATTTTACCCCATTAGCTCAATTAGAGGGAGAGTTATGTGAAAATCTTATTTTTAAGGTCGAAAGGAAGAACCTCTCCCCCTCACTTCTCCCAACCTAAATGATGTGAGAGGCGAATTTTTGGATTTATTACACAATTAACATCAACAGATGTTTAATTTTGCACTATGGAAAAATTGTCAACAATTAACCGTTATAATTAGATGACATTAGTGGATCGTGAACTATGTGACGTCATCGTTGGACTGAATCAATAGACAGATTTTTATGGCCTAGAATGACATCAGTGGACTTATAAAAGGACTGTTTCTATGATTTTAAGTTGAAATGTTGAGAAAAATTAGAGATGCGATATCAGTGGACTTATTTTATGAAGGATTGATTTTATGATTTCAAGTTGAAATTTAGAGGAAAATTAGAGATGCTTGAAGTTGACTCGTCAAAACAATGGACTTGGACTCTGGATTGACATTATGGTTTTAAGTTGAAATAATAAAAAAAATTAAATACTTAGGACTCTTTGCACGCAAAGAGTTGTAAGTTTTGATATTTTAAATCTGAATGGTACTATTTTTTTCTGACCATTCAGGATCAAGTTGGACTGTTGACGGCACAGCTGATAATGAAATTTCAACTCAGAATCATAAAGTCAGTCCTAGATCAAGGTCAACTGTTGATGGGTCATTTTCAAACGTCTCTAATTTTATTCAACATTTCACTTTAAAATCATAAAATCAATCCTTCATAAAATAAGTCAACTGATATGTCACATCTTTAATTTTTCTCAACATTTCAACTTGAAATTATGAAATTAATCCTTCATAAATCCACTAATGTCATTCCAGGCTATAAAAATCTGTCCACTGATGTGAGTTCAATGATGACGTCACTCTGTTGATGTTTCATCGATAACATTTCTAATTTCTCTCAACATTTCAACTTAAAATAATAATATAAGTCCACTGATGATCTCTTATTTTTTTCAACATTTCAACTTAAAATTATAAAATCAATCTTTCACAAAATGAGACCACTGATGTCATTAGAAGCCATAAAAATCTGTCCACTGATGTCAGTCCAGTGATGATGTCACTCTGTTCATGGTCCACTAATAATATTTTTCATTTTCTTCAAGATTTCAACTTAAAATCGTAAAATCAATTTTTCATAAAATAAGTCCACTAATGTCATTCTGGGCCATAAAAATCTGTCCACTGATGTCAGTCCAATGATGACGTCACACAGTTGACGGTCAAATAATATCGTCTATAATTTTCTTCAACATTTCACCTCAAAATCATAAAATCAATCCTTCATAAAAGAAGTCCATTGATGTCATTCCGGGTCATAAAAATCTGTCCACTGATGTGAGTCCAATGATGACGTCACACAGTTAACAATCCTCTAATATCGTCTATAATTTTTTCTAGCATTTCAACTCAAAATCATAAAATCATAAAATGAATCCTTCAGAAAATAAGTCCACTGAAGTCACATCTCTAAAGTTTCTAAACATTTTTACTTATCAGTCCTTCATAAAATAAGTCCACCGATTTCATTAAGGGCCATAAAAATCTGTCCACTGATGTGAGTCCAATGATGACGTCACACAGTTGACGGTCCATTAATATCGTCTATAATTTTCTTCAACATTTCAACTCAAAATCAAAAAATAAATCCTTCAGAAAATAAGTCCACTGATGTCACATCTCTAAAATTTCTTAACATTTTTACTTATCAGTCCTTCATAAAATAAGTTCACTGATTTCATTCCGGGCCTTAAGAGTCTGTCCACTGATGTCAGCCCAATGATGGCGTCACACAGTTGACGGTCCACTAATATTGTCTATAATTTTCTTCAACATTTCAACTTAAAATCATAAAATGAATCCTCCAGAAAATAAGTCTACCGATATCATTCCAGGCCATAAAAATCAGTTCAATGAAGACGTCATACTGTTGACGGTCCCCTAATGTCAACTAATGACAACGGTCAATTGCTGACGATTTTTCCAAAATGCTTTATTGAACATTTTTCGATGTTAATAAAGTTGTCCAATCAACAGTTGACCTTGACTTCGAGTTAAAAATTTAATATAACGTAGTAAATAATTTGCTGCATGTGAAAGATTTTATGTAATTCATATTGAAAATTATCCTGTTTTTTTTTTTGAGTCATGTTCCACTGTTCCACTGTTTAGGAGGAAATAATACTTCTTATTTTATGAATTTCTAATGTTATAAAAATGATCACATTTCTGTATCGATATGAAAAAATTATGCCTAACCATAATAAAAAATGACCCAATTTCGCTAAAAATGTAGAAGTTTTCTAGTAACAAATAATAATTAAAAAAATAAAAAAAATGTACAAATTACATTTAAAATATCACAACTTACATTCTTTCGATGTTCGAGTTTTTTTTTTTACTCCATTGATTGGTTTAGAAACGAACAATTTTTGAAGATTTTGCCCCTCATCACCCCCTCTTTTAAATTTGGACATGGCTTAATTTTTGACCCCATATTATCCTCATTCAAATGTATCTAATGTCCTGCCAAACCAACAATATTAACGGAATTTGATACTGTTCGGAAAGGCAAAACCTAAATGACATAAAATGTTCCTCGTATAACTCACCGTTGTAGGAACCGTTGATGTGCCTGTTGATGGTTTCGAGTGCCCTACTGAATCCCTCCGACCCATGATACCGATTAGGAAAAGAGCATCACGAAGTGATGCTTTTTTTTCGCCTTGTTTTCAATTTTTCAACGTCTTTATTTCACAAAAAAAAAAAAAACAACTGCAGTTGAAAAACAATCCGAAAAAGTCATTTAGCTCGCGACACACTGAAATAATATTCTCGCTGTATTGTAATAGAACACAGAAGTCTGTAAAGGATAATGATTCAGGGTGTCCATCGTGTGTGCCCTTGTCAGCCATATAATAGTCTGATGGTATTATATCGGTATTATTTGGCAGTGAAAAGTAATTAGGCTGTGATCGTACCAACGTCGGATATAACTTCTTTGTAAAACGTGTCCAAGTGAAAGTACTACGTATATAGGATCGAATACTTAGCTAGGTATGGTACTCGAGTAGCAGCAGTTTTAGCCAACATCATTATTTATCGTGTAAATACATAGTAGTACGTTAGTTAAATATCAACGGTATACTTTTCGTTTGTTCGTTTGCTCGTTTTCTTGGCAGTTTGGGTTGGCATCCAAATGAATAAGGAGAAATGATAAACGATATAATGAACGTTGTTGCTCGTCTACTGGTCTCGATGTGCTTTGACCATCGACCATCGTAATGGGATATTTTGCTCAGGTTTTAAAGTGCATAGCATAATAAGAATGACCGTAATGGCGAACGTTGGGATTAGTTGTAGGAATAACTTGCGAGGAATTGTTAAAAATTTTCAAACTGGGGAAACATTTAATGATTCTAGAATTCAAAGATATTCTCAGAAGCGTTTCTAGAAATTCTGTTAGATTAACACACACTTCGTCTAGATGAATGAGCAGTTAAAAATTAAAACATTCGTATTGAGAGGTTCAAGTTGCTCAAAATACTAATGAATGAACAAAGATGTAAAAAATTATTATTATTTAATAGATCGACCTTGTACGTACGTGTGTATGTATACCCATCATTCTACCTTCGTGTATACAAAAATATGATATGAAAATACATCAGGGATTCGATTAATATACGATTTAGTTGTTTTTTTTTTTTTCATTCTTATGAAACTCGATTCGCAGCATAAAAAGATATTCAGAATTACCACAACGTGTATAAATCATTAGATATACTCGTATTATACATACCTAACCTACCAATACGTACAATAAATTTTAATAAGTGTCAAAAGTCATCTTTTTATTTGAAGGCGGTTTACATCAAAGCTGAATATCGAATTAATAATTTTAATAGCTCGTTAATGTCTTCGATGGCGTGGCGCGCCGAATAAAAAAAAAAGAAAAGTTAATCCGATTATCACGACCGCGACGACATATTTATATCTTGCTCCTCTCCTTCCTTGTTTCCTTATTCGTGGAAAAAACTTGGTGAAATAAAAATTCGCGTAGATATAGATTTTTTTAATTATACATTCGTATTCGATGTATAGATGCGATTAGATGAGATGTAAAAATTTTCATACGAATTATATGCTACGGTGGTACGGTGGTCCTGATCCCGATACGAATGATATTTGAAAACTTGACGTAGAGTAAGAGGAAGCGAAACACGAAGAGCGACGGGAGACCACCTGCCGATGTCGTGAAAGTGGTTCGTTTTTTCGGATGGAATTCGCGAATTTGTAGCGACCATTGAAGGCTGCATTTTATCATTACTATGGGATGTATACGAATACCCAAAACACACTGTACGGATAAAGGATTACAAATGATGCTGGACTCGAATGCTGCAGAGGGGCTGGTTTGTTTACTCCCTATAGAGGTAAAGTGCGTGTAATGGATTTGTAGTCGGCTATGCGGATTTTGGCTACTCACTAAATGTGATGAGGTGGAATATATTTTTCTGAATGAAGTATAATCGGCCAATCCTTTACCATGCTTTTTGAAAATTATTATTACAGAAAGAGGTAAATGTACGATGAGCATGTTGGCAACAGAGCTGACAGTTTTCGACGATATACTGCTCAGATTATGACTCGTATAGGTATATGGACTAAATTGACTTAGCAGATAACTATCCATATGAGAGGTTTACGTTTATTTCGTGTCCTTGGAATTCGACGATATTACCTATCTACTTGTAAATAATATGGGTACGCGTGTGTAATGTAGGTATGAACTATATGTAAGTGCAAACTGCTATCGTATCGTAATTGTAATTTGGCACTGACATGGTGTGATACTTTGAGACGGTCGCAATGACAGTGTAGATGATGCCGACAACGGTGATAACGTTGATATCACATCTTGACGTGATATACCCAAAAATAACATTACAGTTGGATAATTAATTGAAAATTCCACCTACTCCGGTGATAATTTTGAAAAATAATATTTTGTGAATAAAAGCAGTGGTAGAGATCAAATTTAGAGCAAATAGTTGAAGGCCTTCCCTGACTCCCAAGGCACATGTAGATGCCAAATTTCAAGTATACGAGCTCAATTTGAAACGGAAATTTTGTCGCAGAAGACACCTCCATTGTTACAGCAATTCAGACAAAAATCCTCATTTTTTTGTCTTATGTGAGTGTGAATTGACTCATTTGTCAGAGCAAAAAGCCTCGTTTGTCAGAGATTTTAAAAGGCCTTGTACATTAGGCTGAACAGTCACGTTTGTTATGACAAAAGGGCTTGTTTCGAAGGAAATCAGCATAGTTGAGGAGGGGGGGAATTCCAATTTGTGAAAGTGGTTTTAGGAAAACCCTTGTGAGACATCATTGTTTGTCAGAACAATTGGAGCAAAAATTTCTCGTTGGTTTGTGAAGGTGGGTAGCCTCATTTGTCAGGGCAAACAGCCTCGTTTGTCAAAGAAAGGCCTTGTTTGTTGAGACAAACGTTTGGTTTTTTTGGTATGAAAAGCCTCGTTTGTGAGAACAATTGAAGCAAAAGTTCCTAGTTCCCCGTATCAGGACAAACAGCCTCATTTGTTGGAAAAAAGACATCGTGTGTCAGAACAAACAGCTGTATTTATCAGGACAAAAGCCTTATTTGTTAGAACAAACAGCGTTGTCTATCAAGAAAAAGCCTCATTTGTCAGAGAAAATACTTCGTTTGTTGAGGTAAGAAGGCTCATTTGTGAACATGGTTAAAGTAAAAATCTCTCGAGCCTTGTTTGTTGGGTAAAAAGCCTCGTTTGTGAAAAAAACTGGAGCAAAAATCCTTAGTTCTCTTTGTCAGGGCGAACAGTTTTGTTTGTCAGAACAATTGGAGCAAAAATTCCTAGTTTTGTTTTTCAGAGCAAAGAGCCTTTCTTATCTACGAAAATAGCTTTGTTTGTCTGGGCAAAGGTTTTGTTTTTGGGCTAAAAAGCCTCGTTTGTGAAGACAATTGAAGCTAAAATCCTTAGTCCTCTTTATCTAGGTGAAAAGCCTCATTTGTCAAAGCAAACGCTTCGTTTGTCGGGGTAAAAAGCTGGGTTTGTGAAGCCACTTGGAACAAAAACCTGTACTCATATTGTCTGCACAAACAGCCTCGTTTGTCAAAGCAAACCGCTTTGTTTGTTGGAGCTAATTGCCTCGTTTGTCAAAGCAAACAGTTTTGTTTGTCTCTGAAATGCATCGTTTGTCAGAGAAAAACTTTTGTTTATTGTGGTAAACAGCCTTGTTTGTGAAGAAAATTGAAGCAAAAATCCTTAGTTCCCTTTGTCAGGCCCAACAATCTTGTTTGTCAAGGTAAACAGCTTGTTTGTTGGAGCAAGTAGCCTCGTTTGTCAGAGCAAAGGTTTCATTTGTCGGGGTAAAAAGCCCTTTTTGTGAAGACAATTGGAGCAAAAATCTGTAGTTCTCTTTGTCAGGCCTAACAGCCTCATTTGTTGCGAAAAAGCCTCGTTTGTCAAGGTAAACAGCTTGTTTTTTGGAGCAAGTAGCTTCGTTTGTCAGAACAATGGTTTCATTTGTCGGGGTAAAAGGCCTTTTTGTGAAGACAACTGGAGCAATAATCCTTAGCTCTCTTTGTCAAATCCAACAGCCTTAATTGTCGAGGAAAAGAGCTTCGTTTGTCCAACCGAACGCTTCGTTTATCGAGGCAAATTGCTTCGTTTGTCCGAGCAATTGCGGAAAAACTCTCATATTTTGTTTGTATAGAGAAATAAGTCTCATTTGTCAGGGTGAATGCCTCGTTTGTCCGGACAATTAGTGCAAACCCTCTCGTTTTGTTTGTCGGGGCAAAGCACCATGTGTCAGGACAAATATTATAGTTTATTCAAAATTGACAGTATTCTCAATCGTAGGTATTAAAATTCAATATATTTGATCTTCTTATTTCAAATCCAACACTTAAATAGCTTCAAATCCCTTAAGGTCCGTAAGTAAGGCATGCTAGTGCCTTGACATGCCATTCATCTTCCTGGTAAGTGCAGACCAAAATTATCTGAGTGGGTAGATGTTCACTTAAGCCCTGTGGTCAATGTGCGAGGTAAAAAAAAATCGAATTTTTAAAATCTATGTAATGAAAAGGCATCATTTCCAGCTATCACGTCTATATCGTCGATAATTTTACACAATCATTTATTTATCTCACTGTTTTTGTTAAAGAAGATACGTAAAACAGAAGGAGAAGTGGGTGTAATGCTGTACTCTTCCTATTATAGATATACCCATGACGGCGAAGTTCCATGTCTGAGGCTGTATGGCAAAATTATCGGCGTGCAGACTGTCGAGGTCGACTAGTTCAATTGTACTCGTAGCCAGCACAATGCAAAATTTCACCACGTACTTGGAAATATCGAGCTGTGCTGTACTACTTGAACAATTCACATCCAGTATTGTATTCGCCATATTGATAGGTATTCTTTTATTCTTTGAAATCAATAACGCTATCGTATGGTTTCAGTCAATATGCTTTATGTGTACTAGTTATTTTACTATATTTGGAGCGCCGCACTGTAGATATGGTCTGCGCAGTGGACACTGAGCAGATTGAATTATCAACAAAAGTTTCATAGCATGAAAGCCCAGATGAAGTAGGAGGAGAGATGAAAATTTAATTTATGAAATTTCCCAAAGTGATGCTCCTTGAATGGGATGATTCTTTGCATAGAATTTATCTGTATAAATTGACTCGGAAGGCTGATTTTGACATTTAAATTCATTACATATTTTTGATGTGTTTTTTACCTCCTCCCCTTCACTCATCGCCTTCCTTTCTTTAATTCCATAAACCAGCAAAATATTGCAAAATGGAAGAAAAACTGAAAAAGAGAAAGTATTGTCGTGATTCTTTTCGTTCTGTTTTATTTTTACCCATATTCTGTTTCAATTTCGACTCGAATATTGAAAATTTCTCTTTCGAAGGGAGCAGTGAATGAAAACGAAAACCATCACATTCTTAATCCAATACTGGTTACTTTATGATCTGTGACGTTGCCAGAAAAAAAAATCCCATTTCGTTCTAGACGGGAGATTATTATTAACGCTTATTTGCGCATTTAGACAAAACATACTTCCGACGATATTCGGGGATGGCGATTGGTATGGTTTCTATAAATAGCCAAGCATAAAGGTATAAACGTGTGTCGTCGTACCTAACTAGTTTTGTATCCAAATTTATATAATATTATATCTCAATCAGGTATAATACGAACTCTCAAGTGGAAATATATATAATAAAAACCATTCTCACGAACATTGGTCTAAACGAAGGAAAAAAGAAACAACCGAAGATAAGGTAGGAAAAAAATTCCATCTACAAAATACCCCTTTTATATTTCTGCTGTCTGTTTTGAAAAAACTCAACCACAGAAGAAAGGCCAACGCGAATGTGTAAATGTTCTTGTTCGTGTATCCGGACTATGCGCAGCGCAGCGCATGCAACCTCGTAAATCCAACACGACTCGAATCGACTGCCCCGAGAGTAAAAAAGGGAGTCTACCAAAAACAAGTTTCGGGAACAACCCTCTTCAATCTCTGTCAGGTACCTAACCCACCTTATAACGTTGGTACACAAAGCCACCTGCTGAACACTGACTTAATAATAACTGGAAGCCGCAACAAGTAGCTGTACCATCCCCTGAGTTACACCGAGAGAATCCGAGCAGATTACTTTGATACGCTTACAAATAGGTAATACCTTACGCCCTCTTTTTCTTCTTCTTTGCTTGTTTATTTTTTATCATTATTATTTATTTATTTTTTTTTTCGTTATTGTTGGGAGGTTTAAATTGAAAATATCCAAGCCTATTTATATTATTATTGTGGGTGTAATAATTGTAATACTATGTATAATTATTAAAAACAGGAGGGAGGGGGGAAATAGATGTATGTGAAATTATGTACGTAAGAGGGTCGTAAGTACACCTGCGCGCAGCATACGGAGTAAACTTTAGCTTATGACAGGTGACATTGTGTCAAAAGGATATTGTAAAATGATGGATAAGACGCATAAAAAAGCGTGTATAATTAAAGGGCGTTTTGGATAATCACGATGTGCCACCGGATGCAGCAAAAATATACCTATCTGAATCCGTATAACTCGTATAGATAAGCTAGATATGATTACGAAGTACTCACGATGTAACGGAGAGAAACATTCAAGAGTTACGTTGATAGAGAACGTAAATAGAGAAAGGTAGAAGTGACAATTACCTGGAGACTTGAACGCTGGATAAAGATCCATGCATAATTAATATCTGAGAAAAATCACTTACCCAATACAATGTTAAGTGTTTTATTTTCGGGAAAAAAATTAGATAAATGTTGTTTTCTTTTCTCTTTCTCATTACTAGAGGGGAAATTATGAACCAGGCGAAATTTTAAAATTATTTATGACGAAAATGTGCCCTCGGGAGGTGGAGTAAAATATATGATACTGGAAGTCATCAAGAGTACAACGGAATAATGAATTTTGCTTCGGTGCAATATTTGGATAACCGATGATGGATAATACTGAAAGACATCTGTATCTGTAATCCCTCATCGCCCCCTGCCCCCAATACTTCTATTCCTAAAGCTGGTTTTTGAAGCAATCCATTATCGAAATTTTCTAATCCAATTTGTCGTGGGCCCCAAGAAATGGGAAACCTATCCGTGAAACAAATCAACTACCCCATGTTGTATAATTTATACAATTGACGGGCTTTTAATGAGGTCAGTAATTTTGGTGCAGCGGTACTAGTCATTTGGTTTCAAAATTTCATTGGGTGGGCGAGGGACAAATTTAAAAACTGACAATAATTTCGAGAGGGGTATCAAAATGTAAGTAATTTAACGCTCTAATCTAGAATCGGGCTCTGATATGGTTCTAAATCATATTGGAGCCCCAGGGGGGGGGGAGAAAAATTCAAAATTAACAGTACTTTCAAGTAGGAATTTCAATATTTTTCTCTAATTCAGAATCTGGTACTAATATGGTTCCAAACTGTATAGGAGGGGAGGGGAGGGTAAAAAGAGCGAAAATCCAAAATTAGAAATAATTTTGAGTGGGGTATAAAAATGAAGGTAATTAGGTAATTCAACACTATAATTCAGAATCGAGAATTAATATGACTGCAAAACCTTTCAAGTCTTGGAGGGGAGGGGGACAAGGAGGCAAAATCCAAAATTAACGATAATTTTGAGTAGGGCATAAAAATGTTCATAATGTAACCCTTTAATCCAGAATCAGATTCTGATATGGCTCCAAACCACCCTGGGTGGAGGGGGGCAAAATTCAAAAATAATAACAATTGTAATGAGGTATCAAAATGTTGATGTTTTGACCTCCTGATTTCTAATTAGATTTTAATGCGGTCCCAAATACCACAAGAGCATCGAAATAATACCATTTCAACTCCAAATTAATTGGTTTTCAGAGTGTGGGAGGGGGGTAAAAATTCAAAATTGGCAATAATTTCGAGTGGGGTATCAAAATGAAGGTAATTTAACACCCTTATTCAGAATCGGGAACTAATATGACTCCAAACCCTTTTACGCCGGGGGGGTGGGGAGAGCAAAGGGCAAAATCCAAAATTAACGATAATTTAGAGCAGGGCATCGAAATGTAAGTAATTTAACACTTTAATCCAGAATCTGGTTCTAATATGGCTCTAAACCTCCTGGGGGGGGGGGGCAAAATTCAAAAATAGTAACAATTTTAAATGAGGTATCAAAATGTTGATGTTTTAACCTTCTGATTTGGAATGAGGTTTTAATATGGTCCCAAATACCTCAAGAGCATCGAAATACTATCATTTGAACTCCAAATATAATTGGGGTTCAGAGTGTGAGAGGGGGGAGCGGTTGTATAAAAATTCAAAATTGACAATAACTTTGAGTGGGGTATCAAAATGTATGTAATTTGGCCTTTTGATTTCGAATCCAGTGCTGATATAACTACAAAATCGCGTAAAACCCCCACCCTGAGGGGAAAAGGGCCAAAATTTAAACTTAGCAATATTTTCGAGTTTAGTGTCAAAATAAAGGTAATTTGACATTGTGAATTTAAATTTGGTATTGAAGTAGCTTAAAATACCGCACGAGCTGCGACATAGTATCATTTGAAATTTAGATACCATTGGGTTGGAGGTGGGGGGGGGGGTTCAAAATTGATTTGAGAATATTTTCATGTATCGTATCAGAACAAAGATAATCTAACTTTGCGATTCCAAATACGATATTGATATTTTTCCAAATCCCATAAAACCCCCTAAAGAGGGGGTGGTGAAGTAAACTTCGAAATTGGACTGAATTTTCGAATATTTTATCAAAATATAGGTAATTTTGCTTTGTTTCGAATTCCAATACACATATTGAAAATAACTGTCATATCTTATACGCGTATTTTCAACTCCCCAGAAAATGTAATATTTAAAAATTAAAGGAATATAGTCCGAAATGTGAAGAAATCAATTCCAATAAAAAATTTGAGTTTCTAAAACATCTAGTGCGTGATTTATTCACTTTGAAAACGTACTAGGCAGATTGAAAGTCTACAAACAGTTGAAAATTTGTGTTTTTCCAACTTAGTGATCCTAATTCATGTTATTTTAAAGTCGTAAGGTGGTTGAATGAAAAAATTAGTCTTATAGATTCGTATAAACCAATATTGTGATATCTTTTTTTAATTCCGAAAATTCATTATTTGAAATTATTTTTGACAAAGAATACAAAATGTGCAAAAAATCGAAGAAGTGTGGTTTCGGTTGTAAAAATGAAAGAATGTATATTTCTCACGATATTTGATTCATTGTCTTTTTAAAATTTGAGTCAATTCTAAATTTTCTGAACATCGTACACGTATCGTGGTAAGGTATTTTCCAGCAAATTTCCTCTACATCCAGATCCAATATATTTGGCAACATCGTAGAAAATTATGCTACGCATGTACGTCGATCGAACTCTTTATGCAGAATACGATATTTCAGCTATCTTATCGCTATTCAAATACTTGTAACTTGCACAAGCATACAATTGTACCAACGTAATACTTTTCTAAATCGCATCACAGGTTAAAAACTAAGGTTTTCTATTGAAGCAATATTGATTTAATGTAGGTAATCTGGGTATCTACAAAATATCGAGAGTGAAATTAATTCTAGTACGAACGATCAGATCACCTTTGTTAGGCAGACTTCTGTATTTTTTGTTTTATATAACGAGGTATTTTCACGTATTCCGATTTTTCATTAGTATCTGCCGGAAATAGTTCCCACTAAACAGTACTTATTATCTCGATTTTCTCGAAGCAACTGGTATTTCGCTGTAATAAAATTGTACTTAGTATACATGCGTACAACCTACAAGTAGTAAAAAAAAAATTATAAAGGATAAAAAAAATCCAACCTCTAATATAAGTTATGTTTCACGCAGTCGATAAAAAAAAAAAAAAGTATAAAATATCCATCGTAAGACTACCAACAGTCTCCGTTGTATGTATTAATTGCTCCGACATGTAATAACTTTACCATAGAGAACAAGCTCTTGTAGAGCCACCATAAAGAACACGCAAACGTGCTAGGTTGCGAGTAGGTCTAGGTATATGTTAAAAAATAGGTACATTACATACTCGTAGACTGCAGTACCTTAAGTGTACGCTATCAAGAGCGAAGTGAGGAGAGGGTGTATATTGCTATAGACCTACCATCGTATGCTGTAAGCAGGCGCAATAGGTCGTTTAATTTTATTATGGCAGTATAGGGTTTAGGTAGATACGAATAGCTACGTGTACTGTACTGTTCCGTATGCATCGGTGTTGGGAGAAAAGACAACGACGACTTAGCATGCGAACAATGGATGAAAATTTCCATATAGCTTTCAACCTCCTGCTGTGTGGAGTTGCGACTTGCGAGAATGATCATGTAGGTATGGTTTTTAATATCTATGTAGGTAGGTACGTTATATTGAGAGAAGAGAGGAGGGTGAGGAAGAGGCTCGACGGTGAAATTTTTTTCGCATGTTGCATGCTTACGAGTTCAACTCGTTGTTTGAAAGAAGATTATAGAAAGGTATAGGGTTCTGCGAAAATTATATTCATTTATCATAAATGAATACTTCGATATAGGTGACCAAAAATGGCGCTTCAGGTCCCATATTCGGAGTAAGAAAGTTGGAACTTACAAAAGCCATATGTAAGACAGCTAAAAAATCTGCATGCTGAATTTCAGCCCCGCAGCTTAATTGACGGGTGGGGGGAGGAAAGTTATGCGAACAGTGAATTTTTTCCTAGGTCCAAAAAGGAGGAAAACATCTCATATCTTGGCTTTTAACCAACGTAAAAGGCTGGCTTTTGGTTATTAAACTTACAAAATGTATATCTAAGGCAGCTACTAAATTTACATGCCAAATTTCAACTTTTTAGGTTAATTGGGAGGGAGGGGGGTGAGTTGTGCGAGCAATAGATTTTTTTCGAAGTCCAAAGAGGAGTGAAAAATTTCATATTTCAGCTTTTAATTAACGTAAAAGGTTGATTTGTAGATATTTTGCGGAGCTTTTGATCATCCATCAGTTGGCTTAAAAACGAACAACTTTTGCGATTTTTTGCCCCGTGGAATTTAGACCCAAGATTATCCGCACTCTTATATACCTCATCCACTGTGGGTCTAAGTCTGCAGGTTGAATTTGAGTAATTTTGGTCGAAATCGAATCGAGTAAATAAAATAGAAAAAAATATCAGACATGCCCAAAAATAGTCTTCTACGACCCCAAATTTGATTTTGTTGGTGCTTCCAGTGGTGTACCGGGGGAAAGGAGGGCTGGACGGCTCCTCGGGTGGCAAAAATCAAAGTACGCGAGTAGGTGAATAGTGATTTAAATAATTATTCGCCCATTTTCAAAGTGCGCCTTATTATTAATCGTTTAAAAATTTATAGCTCAATTTTGTCAAATGTGCGAGGAAGGAATACGATGGTAAATTTCATAAACTAGCCGAATTTTGAGGATGCAAATTGAGAAAAAAAGTGAACAAAAATGCATTAAAAATAAAATTATTATCAATTTTTGGGATTTAAAATTTATAAAATCTTTGATTCATTTTTTTATTCTAACGTCTTGAATACTGTTGACGAATTTATCTAGAACAAGCTGGTGCGGAAGGGGGAATGAGTGGTTCAAGTGGTTAAAAGTTAGTTGGGCGAAAAATTCCTAGCTACGCCATTGAATGTTCTTCCTGGCATTTTCCGCCGTTGGTCGATGGTCTATAACAGCCTTCATTTCCATTGCTAATACGGCATCAAAGGTCAGATTAAAAAGCTCCATATACGATGCTTTTGCATAGGCTGGTTGCCTGCTGAATATTCTTTTTTGAACAATTTTTATTCAAAAATCACTATTTGTCTAGTATGGAAGTGTGGGTAGTGGAAGACGATGAAACATGTCTCACGAGACTTCATTCCAATTAAAATTGTTCAGTTTGGACTTTTAGGCTTGGGATGGTCTCAGGGTACAAGAAGGCTGTTGAGGCTATTTTTTGACTATTTTCAATATTTATTTATTCTTTTTTATTTCCTCTTCCTAGTGGAAACTGAGAATAAATTACTCGACTCCGATACCCACCGAAATCGGTCAAATTTAAGCAGTAGGCTTCGATTGGCGATGAATTTCATATGCACGAATGGGGATGACCTAGAATCAAAATTTAGTGTTTTCAAAATTTGGGGGAGAGAGGTGCTGAGAGGCTAAAATTTCAAAAACTCGTCATTTTTGAACCAATCGATAGAGAATCAGAAGTTGTACAACATATTCAAAAATTAGCTTCCTATGTCAATTAAGGAAGGAGAAAAGGGGGTCTTCCCCCTTTTTAAGAACGATAACAAAAATTGAGCTTCCGTCTTCCCTCCCTCCCTCCTCCCCTTTCCAAAAGAAAAAAAAATTTAGCTTTCTAAAATATAAAAATTTTTTAACATCGAGTGATGTTTAATAACGTATTGTGGAAAAATCGTCAACAGTTGACTTGTCATCGTTAGATAACATTAGTGGAACGTCAACAGTGTGACGTCATTGTTGAACTGACATCGGTGGACAGATTCTTATGGCCTTGAATGACATCAGTGGACTTATTTTATGAAGGATTGATTTTACAATTTTAAGTTATAATGTTGAGGAAAATTAGATATATTATTAATAGATCATCAGCAGTGTGACGTCATCATTGGGCTGACATCAGTGGACAGATTTTTATGACCAAGAATGAAATCAGTGGATAGATTTTTATTGCCCAGAATGACGTCAGTGGACTTATTTTATGAAGAATTGATTTTATGATTTTATGTTGAAATGTAGAGGAAAATTAGATGTTATTAGTAGACCATCAGCAGTGTGACACCATCATTGGACTGACATCAGTGGACAGATTTTTATGACCCGGAATGACATACGTGGACTTATTTAAAGAAGAATTGATTTTGTGATTTCATATTAAAATTTTGAGAAAAATTAGAGATGTGACATCAATGGACTTATTTTATGAAGGATTGATTTTACGATATTATGTTGAAATGTTAAGGAAAGTTAGAGATGTCTGAAGTTGACTCGTCAAAACACTAGACCTTGACCATAAATCAATTTTATGATTTTATGCTGAAATTTTGAGAAAAATTAGAAACATGACATCAGTGGATTTATTTTACGAAGAATTAATTTTATAACTTTAAGTTGAAGTGTTGATGAAAATAAGAGATGTTATTAATGGACCATTGTGACGTCTTCACTGGACTGACATCAGTGAACAGATTTTTGTGACCCGGAATGACATCAGTGGACTTATTTTATGAAGGACTGATTATATGATTTCAGTTGACATGTTGAGAAAAATTGGAGATGTGACATCAATGGACTTATTTTATGAAGAATTGATTTTATGATTTTAAGTTGAAATATTGAGGAAATTTAGAGATGTTTAAAGTTCACTCGTCAAAATACTAAACCTTTACCTTAAATCGATTAGAATAGCTGAATGTGAAAAGTGTTAGGTAAATTTTCCTATTCTTTTTTTAGAGTCATGTTCCACTATTTAGGAAATCAAAGTGACGTAGTTATAAAATTCTAATCTTGGAAAAAAGTATCACATTCGAGTAACAGTGTCCCAATAAGTGACATGTATTAAATAAAAAAAAATAAAAAAATTGTATCAATTATTTTTAATGTTTTTCTTTTTCACGCTAGTGGCTTAGCCCCTCCCCCCCCCCCAGACTAAGCCACCAAACTCCATCCATGCTTAAATATTACCCAAATCTATAAATCATGATGAAATTTGAAATTTTTCTCGTAAACTTGATCAGTAAAATTTGTCTGATGTGCATTTCAAATTTCTTTAACACCGTTTACTTTCATTATCAATCTCCTTCCTTGCGACCAGTTTTTCATTCCACTTACAACTTTTTCAACAGTTGGATACTTCTTGGATGATGGGTCAGACTAAATTACCTGGACACTTCACTAATTAATAATACGATATCTACTAAAGAAGGTCCTCCCAGACTAAAGGTCTGAAGTTAGCTGCATTTTTATGATATATATAAAATTATGCTATCAACACCACAATGCTAATATTAGGTCAATTTCTATCGTTGCGTTGATAATGGCCTTACAAATATATAGTATGATTTTCTAACCGATATAAATCCGTACCTATACGAACATATACAGCCGAAGAGAAGATGAGGCACTCCGATCTAAAGAAATCTATGCCACGCTGTTTTATCCTGTTACGAGTAAATTTTCCGAGTATAAAACAATACAAACGTGGTCGCTACTTTGTCTACATCAAATAAGTATGCAAATGGCCCAAAAAAAAAAAAAAAAAAATACAGTAGTAAAGAGCCCGTGTACCGTAAATTTTCGGTCGACGTTTTAAAATAATAAATTATCCAGATGTACGCGTACACAGAGTCGAGGAAAACTCACAGATCAACAATCAAGATAACACAATTCTACCTATGCATCTATTTGCTGAAATGTGTGTAGTTTACCTAGACCAACGTTATCATCGAAATACTACATAAGACACCGAGAGTGATACAGTAAAAAACTAACATAACATAAGAAAGAGAAAAAAAAACATTGAGATTTATAACTGGTTTCCTCGAAAGAGAGAGAAAAAAAGTACGCTTCTACATTTCATTTTGTTACGTTTTGTTTTCAACTTTAACCTCCTAAAAAAAAAAAAACCTACCAAACTGATTCTATTGTTTTACGTTTTTTGTACTCGCAATCAGCTTTATACTTATACCTATATTACTCTTTTTTTCTTGTTTTTAGACAATACATACAAAAGAACACCGCCAGCCGACGATGTCGTTGTTGTTATTGCTATTATTGTTGTTGCGAAAAATTTTACGTAAATCCTATCTTCTTTTTCCAGTTTCACAGACAAGATACCTTACGAGTCGGTAAGCTTGTCGTATCTTTTTGGACCATTTTTTGAAACGACTACTGCTGCAATAACAAGGTACACATATTATACACGAATGAACTCACTCACAAGATGAGATTATGTCCGTGATGTTATCTCGGCTCGATTGTTGTAGAGTGTGTGTCTGTGTGTGTGTGTGTGTAGATACTATTTTATATGTACCTATAATTAATACACGACGACGATGTGGCCATACCCATGGTATATGTTGGAAAGAGACAAGTACACGTGAGAAGACTTATGGGCAGGGGTTACCAGCAAATACCGAAATCGTGATCGGTGCTGCGGCTAGTACCAAAATGTAAGGTAGCTGGCCACCGGATACCTTTGGTTTACTGTAGCAACGTGCTTTAGCTTTACACAGAGGGCAGGACGGATGGTGGGTACCAGTTTACGACGACTCGCAATACCAGTATTAGGATTAACGTTGTACGTAGAAGTAGATGTACCTCTCTGCTCGTATAAAGGAGATTTTTTTTCTCTTTCTTTCTTTCGGTTTTTAGTGGTCGTAAAATACGCGCTGGTTAGGCTAAGGCTAAGGCCGGCAGCAGCCTATACGAAATGTATAGGTAAAAAATCGTGGAAGCCCTGGTATCGGATGCAAACTTCTTACATGGAAGGCTTTATATTATTCCTTATGTACATATACGTACCGAAGTATCTACCTATATAAGATCTATGACTAGTCGAGCCGGCTTAGGCTAGCATAGGCTCGGCTCGGCTCTGGTTGTGATTTCTAGAGTGCAAAGCACTGCTGGTTAGCCTTGAAATAACTTCTCTCTGCGGAGTGTTTTTATTTCTATCTTCGTCTTGTATTCTCTGCTGTGTTGTCTTTACGTGCATATGTGCGCCTCGACTGTGTGTGTGTGTGTGTGTTGAGTATATGTACTGTGCTCTCATCTTTCTATTTTGTCTCGTATATTCGTTTTTTTTTTCTTTCTTTCCTTGTATCGAGTACCGCGTCAAAGCCAATGCTGAAGCGGTTCATCTATCTTTTGTATGTAGCCGTGGAGTAGTATTTTGTACGCGTACGTTGTATTGTGTACTACATGCGCAGCCTACATGTGTGTGTGTGTGCGCGCGAGATAGATGTTGTAATATTGCTGAGGTAGATGTTAGGTCCAAAGTACGTGATATTGTAGCCGATGAGTTGAGCTTTGTGTGATTTTTAAGTTTCTCAAAATATAAAGAAGTCAATTCTGGAAATAGTTGTCAATGGGTTTTGAGCTCTTTGAATTATGAAAATGCAAATGTACGAAATCCACTCATTTTGGTTCTGTGTGATATTGACGAAGAAGGGAAAGAGGATGTAAGGTAAGATAAAATTATGAAATTTTTGTAAAAAAAAAATATTACCCGTGATCTTTACCTCCCCTACCAGTATTCAGTCGGAAAGGAAAAGGAAAAAAAAGCATCACCCCGATGTTTTTTTAGCCTGATTTTTCGTGTACGAGAATTGAAAAAAAGCATTGCGGGTAGGAAGGCTTGAATGGGCCTAGAAAGTCGAAACCCCCAAAAGACACATCGAAGGGTCCCTACAGACGGGACGCAGTTAATTTCAACTTCCCAGCCCAATTCGGAGGAGAGTTATACGAGCAACAAACTCTGAAAATTAGCAAAATCGACCAAAAAACAACATATTCAGGGCTGTGAGGGGGTGAAATAGGGCTGAAAAAGCACATCTAGAACCTCCCCCCCCCCACTAAATGTACATACCTTATTTCAAATTCTTAGCTCAATTAGGAGGGAAGTTATGCGAGGAACAAACTCAAAAAATAAGAAAAAACGACCAAAAAACCACATA
>FIZR01008133.1:0-12569 GCA_900060175.1 Ferrisia virgata
TAATTCTTTCAATTCTCAAATCTCGGTTTTTTTATTTATTTTTATTTTTTCCCTCCCAAAATACACAATATTTTATATTGTGTATCCTCTTACCCATCCTACCTACCCAATCGGTATCACAATCTGAGACTACCCAGTCCATCCTTATGGTACACACACACAACAGGCGAATTACTACAACGCACCAGGTCAATGCGAGTATAGGTTACATCAGGCTACCGCAACCAAAAATGGCCAGATGAGATATTAATATCTCAATTACACCCACCCTGCTTTACAATTTAATGTAAAATGATACGAAGAAGTTTGCATTCAAGAGCATACATGTTACATATTGTACACGTGATAAGTGCCATAAATATGAGTTATGAGTACGTGTGCGTAACACAGGCCTCATCGTTTAGATGATAAAAGACACACAATGTCAACAAATTACTAAATACGTTACGGCACGGCGCGCATATTACAGCCTGTTGTACGGTATTACCGTACTGTAACTGTATATTATAGCCGAGCTAACACAATAAAAATGTGTGTAGCGTGTACACATCTACATACACATATACGGCGATCATATACTTGTACTTGTACATACATACATAAGCGGCGACCGACAACGACGCGATGAGTTCGATGATTAATTCCCCTCAGCCAAGTATACTTATATTACTCGTGTCCGTACAAGGGTGCTATAAAGTATAATAATGTGATATACATAATATGTCAGTAACGCGACTTTGAAACGTATAACACACTGTATAATTCTCCTTTTCCCTCCCCCTCTGCTGCTCTCTACCCAACCAACGAACCAACCCCCAGTTGCATAGCACCCGGTAGCGTATGTACACACACACGCACACGAGTAGGTAGGTACGCAGTGCATACGTACTGTGTACTTGTAACGCCAGCAGCACACAGTGACACAATAGCTCAGCTTCCACAAGATAAGGGGTGGCTGACCTCGATCCGCCAATCTACGCATATTTTTTCCATCCAGAATTGACTCGATTATTTGACACTTCTCGTGTATATAAGTTGTAGTTTTAAAAACGATTTCGTCTCGACCCTGCTTCTTCTCTGTCCTGCCACCGATACCAATGCTGATGCCATCGTCGTCTTGTCCTCTCGTCGTCGTCGTCGTCGTCGTCGTCGATAAGAAATAACTCTCGCATCTCTCGACAGGGAGGAGAAGAAGAAAATAATGAAATACGACGAATAAAAACCTCTCGGGATATTATAACTGCGCTGCACAGCTACCCTTTAACCTGTTTATATTATTTAGTTAAGTGACAATCGAAGGGGTGGAATAATAGCATCGAATAAAACTAATAAATAAAACGTCTTTTTTCTTCTTTTTTTTTTTTTTGTTGTTTTGTTTTCGAGCTGGTTTTTTTTTTCATAAATTTTATTTTATCGAAAAGTTGTCGCGTTGTTTCCTTCCGTTTTTTGAAATAAAAGCGTAAAAAAAAAATTATTACCACGAATAAATTGAAATGTTTCGAGAACCGAGTACAATACGTGCAGGTATATGGAATGACTAATTTAATAATTTTACAAAACACACCGAAGAAAATGGTAGCTTAACCTGAAATGCATATGCCTATGCCATCCATGCCTACCATCGGAAACCTTATTCATAATACCATCGAAGCTCGTTACGATAGCCGAAACGTATAAAGCCGGGGATACACGTTGCCCTGCAATTTTTACAAAGAATTAAAATTCATCAACTACCTGTAGATGACTGCAGAAGAAAAAAAAAAAAATGAACAGGCATTGTAAGATCAAAATAGATTTCCACACAAAAAGAAGTTTTTGCAATTGATCGAATTCGAATTACTACCATTTAGGATCCGGCGAAACAGCATCGTGTACCGAGTACAGTAGGTACTGGGCACCTAACCTTACAGTACAAATAGCATATGTACATATAAGTAGGTAGGTAGGTACCTACTAAGCAACCTACTAGCAACTAGATATCCGTACAGACAATTATAAACGCTGCTCATTCGGCGTGATGGTACATATAGGCAACATGAGCTACACGTACGTATTACAAACGGATAAAGCATCGCAGAGGTTGAAAAGGTTTCAAGCATAGAGAGATGGCCGACGATTTTCCGCACCGTTGCGTTTCATCGGTATTTCGTATTTCGCTAGTTTGCACTGCGTCAAATAAACGATTCCGTTTGATTATAATAAGTTACGTAAGCTATTAATACACCCGGCTCGCGACGACGAATGAATCGATGAACGAAAATCTTCACGTACAAATATTCACAATACAGAGGGTACTACTCGTATTTTGACAAAACTCGCACACAGGCCTGGCTTCGTGTCAAAATTATACAAATTTCACCTCGAGTCTTTCCGATTTTACTTGACAATTTTCGATAATTCCTCCCAGCGATCTAGTGTACTAAAAACCGTCATTCTAGCATAATCATTCAGGCGGGAAGAGGGAGGAAGGGGTACTTGAAATTATCGAATGATATAGGTTTTTTATCAGACGACTCAAATTTAAAGGTTCGTATTTTCAGATAGGTTAGACTTGAAATAAATTAAATCTGTTTGCATGATTTTGTTGAAAACTGAAAGCAGAATTTAAATTGATGAGAAAAATCTTAAAACGCTTAAAATTGAACTTTTGGGATAAAAGCTCAACCATTCGCAATGTGCACACAAATTTAAATCTTCTTTTTGAAAATTAAAAAAAAAATTACCATAAAGAGATTTATCATGTTTGTTTCAGCCGATCAGTTTTAAAAATCGGATATTAACACCGCAGGTGGCACACAAGTCCTCAATTAAGAAAAATCGAAAAATTAAAGCGATATATCTATTATAATAAATTCAAGGACGCCGAATTCAAATATCAGCTCGCAAGAGTGAAATTTTATTGTAAAATTCTGACTTCTTTTTCTCAAGGAAAAATTTCATGTCACAGATTAATGTTGAAAAGTAGGTGAAAATTGACAAAAAAAATATATGAAAAAGCATCGTTAAAAAACGCGGAAAATCTCGTGAAAATCAACTAAAATGGGTTGAAAATTGACCTAAATTAAGAAAAGTCGTTGAAAATCGGATGAAAATTGGCCTAAAATACATGAAAAAAATGATTGAAAATTATAAAAATTTAGGTGAAAATTTGTGAAGAAAGCTGATCAAGAGTCACGAAAAAATTTGTAAAAATAAGTGAAAATTCGCCAAAAATTGTAAAAAAAAATCATCAAAAATCAGGCAAAAATTCCATAAAGTGTTTAAAAACAGCAATAAATTGATCAAAAATCGTTAAAAATATTTGATAAAAATAGGTAAAAAGTAAAGAAAATTGAACAAAAATTACGAAAAACGTTGAAAAAGGAGTGAAAATTTACCAAAAATCGTTAAACATCGTTAAAAATTCGGTAACAATTTGGCAAAACTGGGTAAAAATTGCAAAACATTGATCAATGATCACGAAAAAATGGTGAAAAATGCGTGAAAATTGATCGAAAATCACGAAAAAATGTTAAAAAATAAGTGAAAATTGATTAACAATCATTTTAATTTTCAATCATTTCTAACTATTTTTGGTCAATTTTCACTCATTTTTAAACATTTTTCCATGGTTTTTGATCAATTTCCTGCACTTTATACCCGTTATAATCAAATTTTTACTCAATTTTCGATGATTTTTATCGATTTCTTTCATATTATAGATCAATTTTCAACCATTTTCCAACGTTTTTTCGTGATTTTTAATCAACTTTCAACAATTTTCTCATAATTTAGACTAATTTTCACCTATTTTTCAACATTTTTATATGATTTTTGAACAACTTTTTGTTTATTTTACCTACTTTTCGACGATTTTCAACGAATTTTGGTAAATTTTCACCAATCTTTCAACATTTTTTCATGATTCTTGAACGATTTTCTGTTTTTTTTTTTTTCACCCATTTTCATTGAACTTTTACTTAATTTTTGATGATTCTCAACAATTGTTTCATGTTTCAGATCAATTTACTTAATTTTTCACTTTTTTCTCGTTTTTTTTTACCCAATTTTCGAATGTTTTAGATCAATTTTTACTGATTTTTATTAAATTTTTACCTAGTTTTCGATGATTTCATAACAATTTTTTCAATTTTTACCAATTTTTTGATATATTTTCACGGTGTTTGATCAATTTTCTGCACTTCCCACCTGTTTCCATTAAATTTTTACTCAATTTTTGATGATTTTTGTTTCATAGTGTAGATCAATTTTCACCCATTTTTTAGCACTTTTTTGGTGACTTGATCATTTTCCTACAATTTTTATCTAATTTTATACGTCATTACAGCATTTTGAACTGAAGGTTACTGACCCTTAATAGGCTTGTTTCTATTACAGAGTATGAAGCAAAAATCTGCCCGAGAATTCACAACAAAGTAATTACCAGGGGGAAGCGGGAGGCGGGGGGGGGTCGTCCGAATCTCAACCAAAATATTTCAGAAATCTTCATCCTATACTACATGCAAAATTTGATTCCACTTTACAATGATGATGAACCATATTAAAATTTTACGCTACTACATTGTGGAGAAATGCAAACGAGGGGCACAAAACACTACAAACAGACACAGGCGGCAAAACACACATATAGTTCTGATAGTTCAATCTCCACCAAATTACAAATGCTACACAAATAAAGTACGTATAAAACTCGATTGTAAACCATCACGTCAGCAGCGTCAGTGAAATCGTACACAAATGTATGCATAAATGCCTATTCGCCTAATAACGTATATAATTTATCAAGATGGGTCGATTCGCCGACCTGAGACCTGTGCGGCTTGCACAGCAACACCACCCCTCAGTTCTAGCATTGGCTTCAGCATACTTGAAACAATTCCGAAGTGCAAGAATAGTAAGAAGATTTTTAGTGATAAACATCGGCGGCGTGGCCGGCCGGGCCGCCTGTGAACAGCTGCTCTTTTCTACAATATACCGGATAATTCTCTACATCTATCTCTATTTTCCTACACATTTCTTATTTCTCTCTTTATTATTTTCTTCTTCTTTTTTTTTTTTTTAATTTAGTTTTGTTTATTTATTTATTTCTTTGTTTTCAACATAAACACATATGCACATGATGATGAATAGTACATATAGAAAGCTTCGAGCGAAAAAAAAAAATAAAAAAAAAATACATACTCATACACATAAATAAAATTAGAAATAAAAAAAAAAACAAAAATTAAGCTATGGATAAAATGAAAAAGTATACACGAAAATCAAACGGGTTTTGATACAAGTTACTTTTTCGGTGAGAATAATTCGGTGTTTTAGAGCGCATACGTACATAGTTTCACACTTTATAAATTTGTTTGATAATTTCTCAAAGTTTATTATTCAACCATATGGGTACTTGCTGTCTTTATGTATCTCTATACAAAGTACTCTCCGCGCATTGTATTTCATTTTATTTATCCGCAGCATAAATATACGTATGGCTATTTCATAGATCATTTCTCAGAATCGATTATTTATACTGCGAAAGTAATTAAAAATTTCGTTCGCCTGTGACACAATAGCTGATTCAATTCTAATAAGTATACTCGTACATGTACACAGAATAAAGCGGAAACACATCTTCAATAGCGAGTCTACACAATTTAATGACTGTACACGTATATAACTTATACTTTCCAATAATATTCAAACCATCGAAATCAATTTACAAATGTTATACAAGAAAACTTACGACCACCAGCAAACACCAGCATACCGTACACTGAGTTCGCAATGGGTAACCAACTCGTACATCAAATTTGACGCAAAAATGAAAATGATATAGTAAAATGAAAATTGATTTTTGTAATGCTAATCATTTCCGACACAGATACAAGGCGAACGACTTAGCGACAATAAGTAAAAATCGACGTACATAAAAACCTACGTCTGCGAACGCTCTTTTCCAAACCAACAGTCCAAATAAACGACAAAAGGAAATGGTTTTATGTTTTGAAAATTATAATAATAAATAAATACGTTGATTTAGAGACGTTTGATTTTTCCGTTTCCTTTTCAAAATACACATACGTTCGCCATATTCATAGCTATGCACGTACACGATATGAATCAATGAATGAATGGATGGGTGAATGAGAGAAAAAAAAAAAAAACAGTAGCAAAAACATCTAGAAAAAAAAAAGAAGAGAGGAACGCTGGATGGTTTATATGGTGAAAAGTTGAAACCCTCTTTTGTTACAACGAGATAGTACTATGAAGTACCCACCGCATATAATAGTAATATATACCAGCGATATATTACATATATATGAGGATATGTGCGTGTACAGCACACATGTACGATACAGTATCTGGGCTATACACATAATACGTACGTAAGTTATCATTTGTCGTAAAAATAAGCTTGGCCGCACCCTCTGTTAAAATTATTTCGAAAATGGCGATGGTCGGAAAATCTTCCAGCAACGAACGTAGGTGTTTCCGCATATGTGGGTAACTAATTTGCAATGGCAATATCATATTGGTAAATATAGGGGTACAAGATATGGCGAGTGAACGTTTTTTTTTTTTTTTTGTGGTGTACATTTTCAACACATAACTTCTTTTCAAACAAGCTGCAGACAAAACATACTCCGTATGTACTTTCCATTCAACTCGGCATCCAATAAAATGAGATTTGCCATTGAAGACTCGACTCTGGGTCTAAAACTACGCATAATTTTCAATCATTAGTGATCAAGAGAAGTCTACCCTTTATTTGGCTCAAATCAAGTAATCATACTGAATTGATCCTATGTACCTGTAAAATTTCAACTGCGATTTCTCTGGAGATGATTTGCAAACTCTCATCACCTGTCTTTTTACGGCCTGGTACTGGAAATTCTTAACGATCGTTTTCCACGTACAAAATCCACAATTTCAAAGTTTAGCCTCATGTTTAATAAATATTCAATTCCTCTCCAATCAGTGTATTTTTTGGATACTTCAGATAATACTGCAACAAGTGATTTTGATGAGTTTACTCTCGAGATCCGTAGGTTAGCAAAACTAAAGCACTAAAGGTATAAAAAGACACTGGACTGGGTTTAAAAGACGAGTAAGAGGAGGATTCGTTCGATAATTGTTATAGATACATCAAATGATACGTTTTCAAGGTCGTATAATTAGAATCCGAAGTAATGCCAAGGTTAGGGGAGTGCAATGGCGCTAAGAAGTCGACATCCCCCAATGGAACATCTAGAACTTATACTAAATCTGCAAACCAAATTTCCGCCCCCTCCCACCATTCTAATTAACGTAGGAGACTAATTTTTGGATTTTCTGATTCTCTACGGATTGGTCCATTAACGAATCATTTTTGTGCCCCCCCCCCGGTCGTGACATAACTGAATTTTTACTCAAGGTCATAACACAACAGAAATGAGACTCTTGAGAAGGATGTGAATTTTTGTACACCTTTCTCTACAAACTTTCTGGTCTGCTAATTGATATTCTGCAGTGGGGTTGACCTCTGGTCGAAATTCTGTTATGCCCAAATTTCTGAGGAGGGGGTACTGAAAAGCCGAGATCGCAAAAAATATTTCTTATTGGGCCGATCGATAGAGAATCCAAAGTTGTATAACATATCCAAAAATCAACCTTCTGTTGGGAGGGAAGATTTGAGGGTTTCTCCTTTTTTTTTGACCTTGAAAGTAGTCTGTTCCTCCCTTGTCTCCTACAAATTGAGCTTGGAAGTTGAACTTTGATATGTAAACTTGGTAGAGGCCATAGAATATGCCTTTTGGATGTTTCGACTTTACAGATCAATTGTATCAACCTCACAGTCCAGAAAATGTGATTTTTTTGAGTTTGTTTCTCGCATATCTCCTCTCCCCCTTACCCAACCGATGGGCTAGAAAATGGAGATATGAGACTTTTTTTAACATTGGAAAGTCAGCTCCATGCATATCTTTCCTCCAAATTGACCTGAGGGTTTGAAATTTGATAAACACATTGAGTAAGAGGCTTACACCGTGCCAGTTTGGAGTTTCGATTTTTCAATTGCAAAGAAGTATTTTCAGTTTTTTGGATTCGTTCCGAGCGTATAAAAGATGTTCCATGATTCCGGGCCGCTCGCCCATAACTTCTTCTAAAAGTGGAGACCATTAGCTTTCCAGAGATATGTTTATGACTACGATCGGTGCATTTGTGTTGAAATGACAGAAAATTTTGTGAATTGAGTTTTGAGTCACGGTTCGAGCAAAACACAGCTGTGGAATTTTCAGGGCACGAGACTTCTGGCTATCTCTCTACTGTTAAAACTAATGGACGTAGGAAAGTTGTTTTTAAAGATGAAGCAATGAAGTTGGATGAAGTATAAAAATCGGTATGCCTCGCTGAGGCAAGATCAATCAAACCTTTTGATAAACTGTGGATTAGATGGCCAAAATCACATACATCAACTCAACGTATGAATCCGGCAGATTGACTGAAAAATCTGAACAAATCGATGCAATCTTGAGAAAGGCGCCGATCTGTGCAGATTTTTCAGTCAACCTGCTGCATTCACAAATCGGGTTGATGCGATTTCAACTATTTAGTACTCTTAATAGGATGCCATACGCAGAGCAACAATATGAACATATGCTCAGAGAAAACCAAAATTATGGCTTTCAAAGGAAAGGATGCGATGAGGAATAAAATTGTAACATATCGAAACATCATCGAGCAGGTCAACACGTTTAAATACCTTGGGAAAAAAAATTTCGTATCAAGGAGAAGTTGATGTAAGTAATAATATGGCAAAGTTCCTCAAAGTGACTGTACTCATCGACAGACCCTCAGAAGTAATAAAGTGCAGAAGGAAACTAGACTGAAAGTGTGCAATCCGCTCGTGGTATCAACGATGACATATGAATGCGAGACTTGGGCACTAAAGAAGTCAGATAAAAGAAGAATTGCAGCGGCAGAAATGAAATTCACGAGGAGAACGGTGGGAGTAACCGTAAGAGAAAGAGTCAGATCTGAAATCAAATCAAGTCCTACAGAAAAAATTAGAAAAAACACGTAGAACCGATGAAGGTACCAAGATCACCAAAACAGATCCTCCAATACACACTTGTTGGTAGAATGAGCAGAGAAAGACCGAGAAAGAAACTCATCGCCACCTCAGGTTCGTCTCAAATGGCCTAACGCAAAAATGGATACGACGACAATGACATACGGAGTCATTCGTGTTCATAAAATCGTCAAAATTTTTCACTCGCCACCAATATTAAAAATTTCTTTTTTTAACAATGTCGGAATTATTGAATCGGCATTTTTAGTGTAACAAACATGACATACATTTTGCTTCCTCAAGAATTTTTTTTTCTGCCACTCACTGTTACATTCAGGTCCAGTCTATGAATTCTACAGACAGTGCATCAGAAAAGGAGATGATGTTTACCCATTATATCTTGACGTTTTATTCTTCATTTCCACGTGAGAAGATTATTATGTTGTTGAATGAATTTTTGATACCCCTAAATTATCGTTCATAATTTACCATACAGTTCGTCGTTAACATCAATTTTTTGATCATATTTTACCTATCTTCTCCTCGTCGTGTAAATACTTTTTTTTTTTTTGTCAAATATTAGATAATGAACACCGTCCCCTGGAGCCAGATTTAGGGCACCAACAACCCCCCCCCCACTCCGTACCCCATCAACTTTAATATCGAGACTTGATACGAGTCAAAATGGGGCAATATTTGAGGAATATTTTTTTTATATCGACTTTAAATACCACTCGAAATGGGTAAAAATCGAGGTAGATGTTCATTCACACCATACTAAGACCGTTTTTGCTGGTTACAGGCATAGGCAGACCGGCTTGGAACGTTCAAAATTCATCAAATTCGACTAATCGAGGAATTTCGAAACCAGTCTACCTGTCTTTGGAACCAGCAAAAATGATCTGTCATGGTAGGTATAGACTAGTATGGTGTGAATGAAAGCCTACCTCGATTTTTACCCATTTTCAGCGGTATTTAAAGTCTATATGAAAAAAATATTCCTCGTTTAGTCGAATTTAAGGAATTTTGAATGTTCCAAACCGGTCTGGCTGTCCTTGTAACCGGCTAAAATGGTCTGTCATGGTACGTATGGTCTAGTACGGTGTGAATGAACCTATATTTCGATTTTTACACATATTAACTGGTACTTGGGGTCGATACAAAAATTAATATTGATTGATTAGTCGAATTTCGAAGAATTTTAAACGTTCCAAACCGGTCTTCCTGTCTTTGTAACCAGCAAAAATGAGGGGGGGCGAGGGGGAGGTAGTTGCAATAGAGCTAGAAAGCTTCGACTGCCAAAAGATACATCTAAAACCCCTATTAAATGTACCCAACACCAAACTACAACCCACATTATATCTGAATTTGGAAGGAAAATATGGATGGGATAATTTTTTTTTAAGGTAGGACTTGGCGTTGCAAAGGTAAATCTCTGAGGTAGTGTTTTTTAGACAAATGAATTTTTGCATTCCCCCCCCCCCGTTTGAGAGTTTAAAATGAAAAAGAATTGAGCAAAATGCAAAGAATCATGTTAATTTGAAATAATAACACGGTTGAATCCATTTGAAAAGATACACAATCGGAATTTTTGCCGTTTTTGAGAAATTTCAACCATATCAGTTGCGTTAGAAGTTTCTGCAGGACTTCTCGAAGATGACTGAACGTAATTCGACGAATTTTGGATATGTTGTAGAAAACAGTACCCCCGACACATGTACAGAGCCCGTTTTTGGATATTTTTCAACGAGCGAGAATATTATTATGCTAACAGAGAACACTTTTTCCGAGTTTCTTCCAGCTCAAATTATTTTCTATCTGAAGTACAAAATACAAAAAAAAGGCCTCTGTACACGTGTCGGGGGTGCTGTTTTCTACAACATATTCAAAATTCATCAAATTCCGTTCTGTCGTTTTCGAAGAAATCTTGCAGAAAGTATCAACAGAACCGACATGACTGAACTTAATTCAAACATTACGATTGGCCATCTTTTCAAATGGATTCAACTGTTCCATTACTTCAGATTAACATTATTCCTTGAAATACGCGCAATTGTTTTTCATTTGCGGCTTTAAAACGAGAAAATAACGCAAAAGCCATTTCTCTTAAAAATTCTGCCTTTGAAAAAAAAAAAAAAAAAAACGCGACGAAATGCAAAGTCCCACCTTATGGAAAGAACATACACCAGCGACTGGAATCAGCACGTTCAAACTGTTGCAACTTTTAGAATTGCTACGGCCTCGATTAAAAAAGAATCAAGATTTTCACAGCCAAACAGCAAAAAGTCTGCAAAACTGTTCTCGTGTTTATTAGAAAATCACGCATATAATTGCTGCTGGATCACTCAAAGGTCTATATCTTTTTTTTTTTTTACCCCATGAGACTCGACACTCTATACTACATATACTCGACTATAAAACAGTACTTTTCCGGGCGTTAAGATCGAAATCGGACCCGAGACGATTAAAAGGCGAAAACGCTGCTCGTTTACTTATACACCGACGCGATAATAGCGTAAAAATATGCAATAAAGATCCGCCATTAGGGAGATGAATTAAAGAAAGACACTGACTGGCTGCGCGCTTCGCGAACCGACTAATGTAATCTGAGTGCGGAAAATGTTACGTATTATGTGTCTTATTAAATATGCGAAATATATCACAGCACGAAGGGAGGTAACAGGAGAAAGAAGAAGCTATGGTACACGGTACATCAGAGAGAAATATGCTCGAACGGTGTAATACGTATTATATACGAGTATATACAGCTTTTGCAGCTATACACGCCAAAAGGGTGCGTATGTGAGAAGAAATAGTCAGCGGAAGCGACAGATACAGAGTGAGATGGAAAGATGTACACATTCTAAAGCCGGAATATTATTAGCATAAGGACCGAAAGGGTGACGCGAAACCCGAATTACGCCCGAATGACGACTCAATTTCGCGAATAGCGCTAAAATTATCAACTTAATTCGTGCGGCTTTGGCTCGACAATCTCGCTCAGCTTTGTCTTTTCCATTTTCACGCAAATACACGTATAACTGCATCACCCAACTACCGCCTTGCTTGCTGCACTGTGTCGCATTTTGCGAATACAATGATGGCTAGATAGAGGAGATACCAGATAGTCAGAAAGGTAGGCACCTACTGTAGGTTGGGTATGGTATATGTACACATAATCGTAACATGTATCAAAGCTAACAACCGAATCGGCATCGACAAAAAGCCTCCTATATAGCCGTATGGCTGGCGTATACGTTTTGAATAATATATTAGCGTGTGTGGATACGAGAATATTTGACGACGACGCCATACGTTTTGCCTTCTCCTCGTCACCACCAGCTCCTTACACAAGGTGGCACGAATATCACTCTTCGGTTGTTGCGAAAAAGTCCATACAGTACCAAATACTCTAGGTTATCATCGTCGTCGTCGTCATCGTCATCATCGTCATCATCATCATCATCGTATATGTATATAGAGAGAGAGAGAGAGAGAGAGAGAGAGAGAGAGAGAGAGAGAGAGAGAGAGA
>FIZR01008141.1:0-11763 GCA_900060175.1 Ferrisia virgata
CCCCCCCCCCCCAGACATCCATGTCAACATTTTAAAGTAAAATTCAAAAATCATTCCTGATCATGTTTCATCCAGTTTTTTTTTTTTTATCAAATATTTCAAATCAAAAATTAGAAACATTATTCAACTTAGACATTTTAACATGGAGTCCAAGAAACCAGCCATACTCATCTTTCATCGTGAGTTTTCGAACTGTCCCTCCTCTAAAACAGACATTTTAACATAAAGTTCAAAAATCAGCCATACTCATCTTATATCGAGAGTTTTATCGACTTGTCCCACCTGTAAATAATATCCATGCTAACATTTTGACATTCACTCCAAAAATCAAAAACGTTACTTCAAAAACGTTACACTTTTCAAAAAATGTCTTCCGGCCCTAAGACATATCCATGTCAAGATCATTCTCTCAATTTTCAACAATCTTATTCGAAAACAAGTAAAAGACGGCCTTTTTTGAGTGAACTTTGAAAAATTGCGTATGAGTAGAGGATAAAATTGAAATATTACGCTTAATCATCCCAAAATTGATGTCCTTAATCTATTTCAGCGGGTTGTTTCTGCAAAAAAAAAATATTTCCTTCGTGATTTTTCCAAAAATCGTGAAAAAACGCAGAAAGAGACACTTTTTAAAAACTCCTGAAAATAAGGGTAATGATGAAAACTTGTCGAAAATAATCATTCTGCGTTAAAATACATATATAAAATAATTCCATTTTTTAGAAAAAAAAAGTTTGAAAAAATTTTCATTTTATTTCTTTGAAAATTTTTGAATATTGAGTAAGCTTTGCAAATTTGAAATATTAAGTTAAGGAGCTGAAATTTTTACCAGGTCATTTCACAACTATGGGTGACCCCGACGTTAGTAGATTTCCAAAAAAAAAAAAAAAAAAAAAAAAAAAAAAACGAAATTCAGCCTAATCTAGTTTAAAATGTACATGTTTTCCAAAAAGTAAATCACGAGAAATTTTCGTCAGTTCGAAACCCCACCATGAAAAACACTAAAATACTATATCGAAAATCGTTGCAAATCATCACGAAACCAGCTGAAATCTGAAATTACTAGTATTCGATTCTAAGTTCATTGAGCTGTGCCTTAAGCTGTTCACAACACGATCAGCATTTCATCATCTGGTTAAACTGCTATTTTCAGATCCTCCCTGTAGCGTTCTATTCCAATTATACGTACGTATTGTTTTTTCCGCAAGCACACCAGAGACTCAAAACTCAAAGTCATACACAACGCAATCCGACGCTGTTTCGTTAACTCTTCGGTATTTCCTCTTCGCCTTGGCGTTTGCGAAAGAAAAAACCATTTTCGGGTGAGAAAATAACGCGTAAAATCGTTCATTACCCTGGCGCTAGAACGTTTACAATTCTCTGTGGTACGATTTAATTTTCGCAAACCACGACCCCGTGGCAAAAAGTAAATAACTTGCAGCATACAATACACACATAGAATTCATATATATATATACATCTATATATACGTGTGCACTGTGCATGAGGGTGCAGAGGGGCGAGGATGGGTTCTACCGACTTGGTACAACTAAAGAGTCAAAATATAATGATAACTTTCAACTATGGCCGAATAAAAACGTAATTTTTTTCCTCTGCCTGTCTCTCTCTCTCTGATTTTCGTTCATTCGCATTGGTACGACGAGGGTATCGTATATCGTTGCAGTGCCAAAGACCAACGAACGAACCTTTACATAAAGAAGTTTGAACACGCAACACATCAACCTGTAACTGTAAGCGATATATTGAAAAGACATTGGCCAAAATAAAAACCAACCTCGGCCCAAAAATATCCAAAAAATACGATTATATCGACGAAAAATGGCCAGATGGGTACAGTATACGTTGGAATGCCGATGACACAGTTATGTCACAATGAATACGCAATATCGTTCACGTTGAACTAAAAAACACCCTAGGGAATGAATTTTTTTGACATTATCGGATTTTTATATTTTTAACAGGTTTATCTTTCCATATGAGTACAGTATATAGATGAGAAACGTCTTCTTCTCTTATATTTTTCAGCTCAAAACAAACCCATCCAACGATATGATATTCTGTTGGCGAATATTTTACCTACACAGTTTTAAATCGTATCCGGGATATTGTCGTCGAATGTCACTATTCATTTTACCTTTCTACGCTGTGCTATCTGTAAGTACGTATATTGTGATAAAGGTAGAAATTTATTCTATTCGATGGGGTGAAAAAAAATCAACTGATTATCATCATCGTATACACGTATGTATGTGGTACTTATAACGAAGCAACAGATTCCTTCGATTTATTATATATTACCTCGAGATGATGTTGTTGTTGATGATGATGATGATCATAATGATAATGATGATGATGTTTAAATAAACATGTGAAAAAGATAGCTATAGAAGATGAGATATTATCAGCAGGTATTTTTATCACGTCGACAGTAGGTTGAAAATTAAATAAGTGCCTAGGTAAATTTTCAAAAAGTACAGGTACTGAATCGAAAAATCAACAGAAGCGAATTTATATACGTACAATTCCACGTATAAATATACTCAGACTTGTTTATTTTTCACTACAGGTTGTCATAATAATGTCGAATCTTTTATTGGTTAAAAATGAATAATTATTCTATATCAAAATAATCGTGTAAATAGAAACTTTAAAATCATCATTGGAGGGGAAAAAATCACGATAAATCCACAAAAATAGAATAAAAAAAAAATAAAAAAAAAAACAATAAAACAAATCTACATCAATTAAAACAAACGGATAAAAAAATATGAATAATTTTCAAATCTTTTTTTTTTTTTTTAATATAAAATATACCGGTAAATTGCTCAACATGGTTAAAAAAAATTCTAAAATCTACAAGCAACGCAAAATATAAGAAAAAAAATTGAAAAAAAAAATAAAAAATTCATACATAAATTCTGTCGCGTCTTATAAAACAGATTGCCAAAACCAAAATTCGACCCTTCGGAAGAGAAAAATTTCCAAAATAAAAATAGCACAACCAAAACGTTGGTAAAATTACGATATTTTGGCGCGTAAATTTCAACCACGTTCGGTACAGGCGAGCGCACTCTGAGTCGAAGCGAAACACCAACTAAACGCGAAGGAAAATACACGTATTTCCCAACCGAAGGAAAATCAACTTCGGCATTTAAAATCTTGGAATAGCCCCGACGCTTGCGGAAATTGCTACCAAGCACGCAGAACCATACAGATCGACTCCTCTTCCATATACCAGCCGCCGATTCGACCTCCGAAATAATTAAAATTGCATTTTATTTTTAACCGAGCTTCTTCTCTTATTCGACGTTTTCGGTACAAAAATTAAATTCTATCCGAAAAAGGCTTAAATACGCAATATTTTTCCATTCGTGTTTTTACTAGCTCGGAAATTAAAAAGAATCGACTACATCGCCGCCGCTAATAATAATTTTTTCCCCCTCTTGCTGTTTCGTCCTCCTTCCCCATTATCCTCTTCCAATCGTTGTCTCTTCTGCTTTGCAACAGACATTCTTCAGGATTATAAATAAATTGAAATGTTTCGTATTCTGAGAAAGCCTAAGAAGTAACTACGTACCTACGTATTGGAAGATTTTCATTTTTTTTTTTTTTTTTTTTAATAATAATAAAATTGCTCGCAAAAAAAAAAAATTTACAGATTCGACGGTATTTTTTTCTTTCATTTTTGAAAAGTTGAAAAAGAAATTTCCAAGTCATCTTTTTCTTTAGCTAGGTTTTCTGTTAGACGATACAGACGATGGAAATTTACGTAAAAAATTGACTAAAATATTTATCATTTATGATGGAATATTTTTAACATTACGAACGTTTGGGAATTTTTTTTTCCTTTCTACACCATCGATATACCCGACTACGACTACAAGTACAAAAATTCGAGTAAATTTTACGGTATAATTCGCAATATTTCTATACTTACCTAGAGGACGTAAATAGGTGGTAGTAGTAGGTAAGGTACATAGGACGAGCATGAAACAATGAAGGTTCTAACAATCATCGGTATGCGTACAAAGTTGATACTGCGACATTTACGCCTGCTAAACTTTACATCGGCAAACAAGCTTACATTCGTGCATTGCATACGGTCAATACTAAAAATACCTCGAATAAAAAAAAATTTTTCGAATCAACAGAAATAAAATTCGAATAGCTAGGTAGTAGGTATCTATCGCTATCGATACGGATTGTTAAAATCAAAACGCTTAGCATTGAGAAAGAAGATGAAAAAAAAAAAGTACAAGCTATACGAAGCGATGTCTAATATTGTACCTAAATAAAGAAAGATACGGCCAGAAAAAAGAGCATCAGTAGACAAGCAGACTGAAATTTTAATTTAAAAGAGATTAAACGAGACAATAAAACTGGTATAGAAAAAATTAATCTCAGAAATTCCAGCTTCAAAGAAAAAAATACCTAACTAGCGACCGTTATAAGCGATTTTTTTTCAATCTCGAAAATTAAATTAGAAATCTTTGAGATAGCGAGCCAGTGTTTTTTTTTTTTTCAGTTCAATCAAAGTATTACGATAATAGAAGCTGAAACTTGACCATTGATGCAATAGAATAGGTATTGCTCAAAGAGTTATGTATATTGAAAAAAAAAGTTATTCAACATGTTTTGCGTGAGCAGAAAAATTGGTCCTTTTGTCAGCCAAATTAAAATATGTTGGGACAAAAATTTACCCTCTCGCCTTCATTCTTCTATGACTTGACCTTGATCGTATTTTCTGCTGATTTAAAATTTTAACGAGAATTGAAAATAATTTGAAAAATAAAAAAACTCATTCGAGATGTCGATTTTGAGAACTCTGAAGATGTAGGAAAAAATAAAAAATACTCCAGGAATTTCCATTTTTATACCTGGAATGTAAAATGCAGACAGAATTATTATAATTGTCATTCTATAGCTCTAAAGACGCGAACAAATGAAAAAACTTTACAAAAATTCTTATCTTATCACAAAAAATCAAACTGGTAACGAATCGTTTATTTTACGTATTTTAAATTCAACTGAAAATCGGAATAAAGCTTCAAAAAAACGTAGAATAATAAAAAAAAACCGTTTATAACTGGAATGCTTTTTCAGTCGATTTTCGAAGCATATTGCAATCATGAGAATTGAAAAAAAGCATCGCCCCTAATCAGCATTGAGGGTATGGGAAGTTAAATGCGGGTAAAAAGTTGAAACCCCCCAAAAGGCACATCATGGATCCCTAAAGAAGGAACATACCTAATTTTAATTTCTTAGCCCAATTTGAAGGGTAATTATGCGAGAAACAAGTTCAAAAAATTAGAAAACACGACAAAAAAACCACATACTTGGGGCTGTGAAGGAGTGAAATGGGGCTGAAAGTCGAGACCCCAAAAATGCATACATAGGACCTCTACTAAATGTACATATCCAATTTCAAGTTCTTAGCTAAATTTCGAGGGTAGTTATGTGAGAAACAAACTCAAAAAATGAGAAAAGCAACCAAAAAACCACTTTTTTGGGGCTCTGATGGTATGAAATTGAACTAAAAAGTCGGAATCCCAAAAAGGCAAAGCTAGGGCTTCAGCTAAATCTACATATCAAATATTAACTTACTAGCTCAATTTGGTGGCGAGATAGGGGAGGAGGGGGAGCCCTTTTTTAAGGTCAAAAAGAGGAAAACTTTCATATCTCCCCTCCTAATTGACTTGAGAGATTGATTTTTGGATATGTTAAACAACTTTTGATTCCCTAAGAATTGGCTTAAAAATGGGAAACTTTTGCGTTTTGGCCCCTCGGCACCCCCTTCCCCAAATTGGGGTATAACTGAATTTTGACCCAAGTTCATCCCCACTCATATACATCTAATCCGCCGTCGAACTGCAGCGATTGACCGAATTGGAGCGATTTTGGTCGGCACCGAGCGGAGTAAATGATTTTAATGTTCGAGAATAAAAAAAAATGAATATCTGACATGCTTAAAAATCGTTTCAATTGTCTCTGGGGCTCCAAAATGGATTTTGTTGATATTCCTCCCTCATCCGCTGTTGGTCGATAGACTGTAATAGCCTGGTTTTCATTGACAATATGACGTAGAAAATCAGGCTAAAAAAGCTTGAAAAAATCGTAAAAACCCCATAGGTAACTATTGATTTTCAAGGAGAAAAAACACTGTAAAAAATGTCAATTTACTGGCTAAAAATATGAGAAAAAGTGAAGAAAAAAAGACCTTTAAGAAAATCAATGAACTCAAAAAAAAGGTTAATTTTTCAACTTTGAAAGGTAAAGTGATAAAAAAAAATGTCATTATAAAAGGTTGATTTTTTGCATTATAGATGTAAAATTATGAAAAAATGTCCTTTTAAGGATCAAAAAATGTGGAAAATTACAAAAAAATCATCAAAAAGCCATTTTACGGTTCGAAAAACTTTAATATTTACCTTTCAAGATATAATATGACAAAAAAATGTAATTTCACAGCTCAAAAAACATAAAATTGGAAAAATATTCAGTAAACATCGAACGAATGTAAGTTCTGATACTTTTTACGTTGTCAGTATATATTCGTCACACTTTCTAAACATTTCAACTAGAAATCATAAAATCAACCTGGGTCAAAGTCTACCATGGAATACGCTATTAAATATCTTTCATTTTCCTCGACATTTAACCCGGATCAAAGTCAACTAATCTTCCTCAACATTTCAACTTAAAATCATGAAATCAATCCCAAGTTGAAGTCAACTGTTCATGGTTCAACTTGGTTTCTAATTTTCCTCAACATTTGAACTTATAGTCATAAAATCAACCGATGTAAAGGTCAACAAATATTTTAAAAACATGTTGAAGTCAGATGTTTCCCTCAATATTTCAATTTAAAATCATAAAATCAACTGGGGTCAAAGTCAACCAATTTTCCTTGAAAAGTCGACTTGGAAGTCTTAAAATCAATTCAGGGTCACGGTTAACTGTTGACCGGATAGCTGATGATGACAGTTCAACACAAAATGAGAAAATCAATCCGAGGTCAAGGTCAACTAACTGTTGACGGTCAACTTTCCCTGATTTTCCTTAACATTTCAACTTAGAATCATGAAATCAATCCAGAGTCAAGGTCAACTGTTTATGGGTCAACTTTAAACATTTTTAATTTTCCTCGATATTTCAAATTATAGTCATAAAATCAGCCATGGTCAATGTCAACTAATTTTTCTCGACATTTCAACTTGAAATCTTTAAATCAATTCAGGGTCAAACTCAACTGTTGGCAGGTACGACGACATTTCAACTCAAAATCAATCCGAGGTCAAGGTCAACTTTTTTTAATTTTCCTCAACATTTCAACTTAAAATCATAAAATCAATCCTCTATAAAATTCGTCTATTGATGTCAGTCCAATGATGACGTCACATCTTTCGACGTTAATTTCAAAAAACATCAAATTTTGAATTCCAAGATTCGAAATTTTGGGGGAAAAATGTCATACAGCTTGAGAAATATGAAAAAATCAACAAAAATCGTCGAAAATGCCATCCTGGACTTTATGGACCTGTGTGCCACTGACACAAAAACAATGTCATCCTCCACGGATCATTCGCCAACACTGTTTATTTTTTGAGTAGAAATGTAAATTGAAATTTTACAACTTATTTCAATAATGGTCTCAAATATACCTTTCTCTGTCCCTTCTTTTTTGGGAGCAAGAGAATTTTCCGAAGTTGTTAGTCCATGATTTCTTGTACGTCCTCCCCACCCCTTTCCACTCTGTTTATTTAAAAAAAAATCTCAAAATTTTTGTAAAGGTTACAAAAACTGATTTTTTTTCAAATTCTTTCATTTTTTCAATTTTAATGGCAATTTTTTGATATTTTTTAAATTTCCTTTGGGGACACTGCGTATCTTTACGTGTCCCCAAAAAAAAGCCCTGCTCTCAAATTCACTGATCACCCTGATTGTGGATTTTTTACTACTCTAAAAATTTTCAGTTCCATCTTCACAGGACCATATTTTCGTTAGGGTAACTGACTTCTCGGGAGGGTGGGGGGGTGGCTGTATGAAACTCGTCAAAGTGAAGCTTGAGGTGTTGGTGAATTTCTTCATCAATCTTCGTCCGCTTTTTTTTCCATGGGTATGTAACGGAGGACTTGTTTCGGTGATCTTGCTTTCTCCACCTTTTCGACATGTTTTCTCCATTTCTTTCCACAGGACTTAATTTTTATCATGGTTGGCGTCGCTTCAAGGTTCAATATCATAGTCTCAGATTTAAACCTATCCCTTCTGGTCTCTGCCGCCATTCTGCTCATGAATTTTATCTCTCTACATTACGTGCAGGCAAATGGAAACTCATTTTAAAATGCACGTATCTTCACCTGTAGTACCTTAGGTAGTAAGTACATAAGTATAATAATATACACTTAGAGCACCTAGTACCTCTACCTATATGCACGTACCTATAATACACGTAGGATATCGTACACCCTCGTTCAAATCATGTAAAAAAGAACGCCCGATGGTATTAATTTTTAATAAGTAAAATTGTGCAAACGTTTAATTTTTTTTTTTTTTTCTCAAGCGTACGTATTGTACATACACGGTACATTTACTCAATACAAGTATAGTAAGTGCACCCGGGCAAAAACGTAGAAAAAAACTTTCATCTGTTCTCGCGCAATACACATGCCAAGTAAAGAATAAGCATTAGAAAAGTAATTATATTCTCTTTTGTAGATATTTCAGAACGACGCGAAGCGACGCCAGGAGAAAATAGGAGGGCGGTAAGTTACCTTAGGAAGGTAAAGGTACGGTATGGTATACGCCAAACATACGGCATGGCACCGTTAGGTAAGGTAAGTTATGTACTACAAAACACAGTACGGTTTTTAGTTTTTTCTTTGAAAACATTTCAACATTATATATAACAATGAGACATCGTTGTACGTAATCGATTTACTCGACAAAATTTCAATTAAAACTCATTTCAGCGTTGGGAAATTTTCTCGAAATGTAGACGAATTCTTTACACAACAGAAACAGCTATAGAATACAACGTCAGCAAGATGGAACGCCAGATGAGAAAACAGAACAGAACGAAAAACACAAAAACAAAACAAAAATCGAGTAACAATCAAACACAATCATCGACTTCTATCGATACAACAAGGTGACGCGACGTGCGGAGGAGTAAAGAAAAAAAAAGTAGCTATACCGAAAGAAAAAAAATAAGAGAAATTCTCACCTCGTAGGTATGTATATACGTAATACAGTACGAGGAGGAAACATAATACTACGAAATTGGTTTAACGAGCAGAAATTTTCCAACCCTATTACCGAGTACGGAGCCCCAACGCCAACGACGAGCTAAAGAAATGCAAAAGGAAAAACCGGAAACTGAACTTTAACGTGGCGGAAATGTTGGCGAGAAATTTACAAAACTGAATGATGAACTGTTCCCAGAACACCGGAAATTTTTTTACAAATGATTTCGAAATTCCTTGGCGATTAACAGTCGCGTAAAATAAATAATTCAGGGAAATTACGCGATGTGCCCGACGACTATGACTATACAACGACGAACGACGTCTTCAATAAGATTACTTATTCTCCCTGCTCCCTCCGGCCGTCTTTCATTTTCTTTCTTATTCTATTTTTTTTTAATTTTTCTTCTTTTTTTTTCTCTACCCTTTCTTTCATTATTTATACTTTTTTTTTATTCACTATATACTGTAGGTAGTCTTCCCTTCTCTCGGTTGGTGGTGGGTGGTTTTTTTTTTTTTTTTTTTTTTTTTTTAATTTTTTTTTTAAGGGTTTTTTTTTTTTTTTTTTTTTTTAAATGAATAACTTGCTTGGTTATTATGCATCACTACACTTTGGCAAAGTTATATTAAATAGTTCTAGCTATAAACGTAAGTTTATCGCGGAATTACTTCCAAAGTGGCAAAAATTGCCAACTCTCGACACACATATAGGATAGGGGTACTAGGTAGGTAACAAGGTAGATATTCGCTTCGCAGACATGCTTTTCTGGTTTTCTCTTCGTTCAGTTGTCTTAAAAATTAACAACTAGAACAATATCGCGGAAACGAATAGTAACACTTGGTTTTCACAAGTTTACGACATGGTCGTCGGATAAAATTATATTTTTCCTATTGGATTTTCATGCTATAATATACTTTTTACATATACCGGGTGTTCCATATTAACCTCGCCATCCTTATACCAATGATAGGTCAACTCATGAGACTTACATGTATGGTGGTTAGCATACCTAAAAAATTCAAGAGGCTGAGATATGATATTTTTAAAATTTCGTTATCGTCTAAACCTACCGTTCACTTTGAAAATAAATCGCAAAAAAATAATAACGATAAAAATTCGCTGCTGTTTGCTTTAAAACACAATATATACTCTCGAGTATGAGTGGTATAAAAATCAAGAGTGGAGGTGAACTGGTTCGTAAAATATGAAAAAATAACTGCAAAAAAAACACGGCTTAAAATTTTAAAATTTTTCAGTTTTTTGTGAATAACTTTTAAAAAATATATTATGAGTTGTCCGCTGAAAATATTTAAAAAGTTTAGGCGCAAAATCCATATCACGGATACGTAACATATCAATGTTAACATTTTAATATCAAGTGCAAAAATCATTCATAGTCATCTTTTATCGCGAGGTTTTGATTAAAAAATTAAACTTGAAATCATAAAATCACAAATGTAACTCAACTTAGACATTCTAACATAAAGTGAGAAACTATTCATTTCACTTTTATCCGAAATTAAAAACTATATTCATAAATTTCGATACCAAACTGTACTATCCTTAAGGCATATCCATGTCAACATTTTAACGTAAAGTCCAAAAATCATACATACTCATCTTCATAGCTGGTTTTCGATCAAAAAGCAATTCAAAAACTAAAAATATTACTTAACTTAGACATTTTAACATTAAGTACAAAAATCAGCCATACTCGTCTTTCATCGTAAGTTTCATCAAACTGCCCTACCCTTAAAGACATATCCATGTTAATATTTTAACATAAAGTCCGAAAATCCAAAACATTACATCAAAAACGTTTCGTTTTCAGAAACTGACCCCAGCCCCAAGACATATCCATGTAAAAAAATGAATGAATTAATTAATTGACATGGATAAGCTTCAAGGATAGGAAAGTTTGATAAAACTCACAATGAAAGATGAGTATGGCTGATTTTTGGACTTTATTTTAAAATGCCTGAGTCAAGTATTTGATTTTAGATTTGAAGTTTTTGATCAAAAACTAGTGATGAAAGATAATTATAAAAGATTTTTGTACTTTATGTTAATATGTTAAAACCCGCGTTAAAAGATGATTAGCTAACAAAAATATGGAAAAGCCGAGACATAACCAAAATAACAAAGCTGAGGATACTTCACACGCTTGTATTTTTGATATTCCTATATGCCTCTGAGTGCTGGACAATTCAAAAGACAGACACGGACAAAATCAATGCATCTGAGATGTACTGCTATCGTTGAATGCTGAGAATACCTTGGACAGCGAAACGTACCAACGCGTCGATCATTAAAGAGCTGGGAATTCAGGAAAGACTAGCAACAACAGTCAGAAAAAAGTGCTGAAATTCTTTGGCAGTAGAGGGAATGCGAGGAAGGGGCAGATCACCTACCTGGTACACTGATCAGCTCAGGAAGTTGTCGGAAAGAACATTCGCAGAATGTGTGAGAGCTGCCAAGGATCGCGAAGAATGGCGTGAG
>FIZR01008142.1:0-15903 GCA_900060175.1 Ferrisia virgata
TTTTTTTTTTTTTTTTTTTTTTTTTTTTTTTTTTTTTTTTTTTTTTTTTTTGTCACGAATCACGTTTATACCAAGATATACATGGGTATAGTATAATTCCAGATTAACGAGCAAAGTAAATACTTGGTTGGTACAATCTTCAACCAAAGGTTCAACGACATGAAGAGAAAATTGCATGTTTCGAACAGATTTACCTACCTATCTACCTACCAACCAAATCAATAAAATATTTGAAAACTAATCTAAATAATAATAAGATAGGTATACTACTAGCACATGCCTAACATCATTAATAATATACACACAAATCAACATTCAAATATTTCAATTACACAGAGGAAATTCGTCTTTCGAAAACAGGTATAGCTACATAATATGTACGCGGCTATACGTACCACAATCTATAGGAGATGTACTTACTCATGGCGAAGTAATAAATGAAGCAAAATAAAAAACAAAAACCCTTTAACTGTCACCACTTTATCATATCAAACGACATAGCCTCGGGTGCCTCTTCATTTAAGTATATAACTATGTATGGTATGGTATATACTTGACGCAGCAACTTTCATCAGCACCAATAACTTCTTTCGTTGGCCTTAGAAACAATTATTGTCACAAAGACAGATTTTTTATTTACATTTTGAAAGTTATTATGTTTAAAAAGCACGTACCAATGCTCAGAACAAAGGAAGTGTCAAAACAGTTTTTTTTTTGAAACGTCGTTTTGATGCATTTACGAATGTCAAAAATATCTGTACGAGTATCTTCGTGTATCTGCAGTATACGATACGTTGATAACGATTTTATTTTGTCTTTTTCAAACCTTACAGGTGGAGGTACCTGGTTCTATAATTTTAGGAATTATCTATTCGATAATGTGAAGTAGCCATGTTCATTAAATTCGAATCACTCTGCTCCACTCTTCTCTTATTATTAAATGATGAGAAATTGTGAATTGAAAAGGAATGAGTTTTATGATGTCACAAGTCATTTATACAGTGAAGGTACTAAAAGAGTTTTCTTTGCAGTTTCCGACTTATTCAGAATACGAATACTTGATCATCTTCTATGATTTTGAGATCTTAAACAAGCAGGTTAGGGGCTGAAATTTTTGCCACATCCTCTTGCACCTCGCAACTATTGTGACTCCACAATTTGCAGATTTCCAAAAAAGAGACAAAGTTCGGCCTAATCTAGTGCGCACTAAGGGGAATTGATTTTTGAAAATTTTGTAAAATTGACAACGAGTAGGACTGAATAGTTGCCATAATTATCTCAAACTAATATGGTGAAAATTTTAGCCCTCAAAGTTTAGATTTACCCTTCCCAGCGAAAGCTCAAAGCTAATCAATAACCAAAAATTTCCAAAAATTGCCAATTTTTCAAAATTATATCAGAAGTGAATTTAATGATAATTTTTTATCTTTGCTTTCTTTTTGAGGTAAGCCAGAAACCCGTCATTTTTCACATTTTTTAATGTATTTTAAAATTCGAAAAAAATTCAATTTTGAAAAAATTTTGTTGAAGTGAGTTTCTACAGTTATTTCAAATCACCTAAACAATTTCCCTTGATTTCTTATTCTACGAAAAAAAAAACATCGGTAGTAGTGAAAAACTGCTTCTGATCACTTCAACGCATTTAGAGGACTGTACTAGATTTATTTAAAATAAAATTTTTTCAAAATCGGATTTTTCTCGAATTATTTTAAAATATTTTAAAAAGTCTGAAAAATAACGTTTTTCTAGTCTCCCCTAAAAAGAGAATAAAGATGAAAAATTATCTTTGCAGATTGTTTTAGGTAAAAATAACAGTAGTAAACCCATTCTGATACATTTTTTTCCAAAAAATTATTTCACAATTTTAGAAAAATGTTGATATATATTTGTTTAGCTTTGAGCTTTCCTTGAGAAGGACAAATTTGAACTTTGAGGGTTAAAATTTTTATCAACTTAGTTTGAGGTCATTTGGCAACTATTATGTCTTACCCATTGCCAATTTTGCAAAATTTGCCTAAAATCGATCCTCCCTATGGCGTACATTTGCAGATTTTTAGGTAAAATCGAGCAAAATTACTTCGGTTTGCTTAAAAGCAAATCGTGTTCAGTTTTGCTGTGCTTCATCTTCGACTGACGTGTTAAGAATTTCAAAGGTTTAGAAACGCGGGTTAATCATGACCAATCTGACTGAAACACAACTTTTTATTTGGTTTCTCATATGTACCCATGTTAAAATCTGTATTTTAAGAAACATCCTGGTGTACCTTCGCCTTTTTCATAGTTCTTTCATAGTTCGAGATCATTCATTCATTAAGCGGAAAATATACGCCGATGCTTATTCGGCTCGTTCGTACACATACTTGTAAGATTGTAACCTTTTCATTCATACAGGCATAATTACAGTAGGTATGTATTTTTATACGCATATGATAGGTACATAAATTTATAGACTCAATATCAACATATAAATACAAATAAGTAGTAGGTACGTATTGAATCTTTGAAAAGGAAACGTAAGATTGGGGAACTGACGTGAAGTTTTGCTTTAGTATGAATAAGGTCTATCCTATATTTGATCTTTGGTCTGCGAAAGATGCACACAAATCACAATACGTGTAGCCGGGAAGCTACGTAATTAAAATAAGTTTACGTAAACGGGTTGAGAATTATCATTTTTACGCATGGCCCGATTAAAATGTTGAAAAAAAAAACCAGTCAGTCGTATATTCTCAACCATACAGAAAATACTCTCCAAGAAAAGCACATCGTTCACTAACCAATACATTAAAAAATTGACAAGTTTACGGTGAGAAATACGTTCAAAATACCGCAATAAATTCAATTGTGACAACAGAGCGATTAACCATCATTTCCTGCTACCGAGCTGAATATTTTCGAGCATTGTTCAGCGTGATAATTTAAATGTGAAAATTATCGAATTATAAAGCGAATGTTTATGTTAATCGGAATAATCTCTTATCCCAAAATTTTTATAACACTTATACTACCCAAAGCAGGCTTATTATTTTGTATCGATACTTCAAGTACCGTCCACGATAAACATAACGAATACATTCGGCAGATTTGCATACGTTTCGGGGGGTTTTACACTACCAAATATTGTTCGCCGTTAATTTGCATGATATTGGATTGGCGTGTTGGCAATTGTTAAGATCAGCTGCATCTGTGTCTTCGCGTTGTCTCCGCCGAAAGGGTTAGAGATCTGTTTGAGGGTTTCATTCCAATGAGGACTTAGGAGAACGGAACCTCAATTTCGATCAAAATTCCACCCATTCTTATTTGCATGTTCGGTTTTACATTCTTCCTTCGCCGAAGGATGATAAAATACGAAATTTCGGTTAGGATTAATGCCATCTGTTCTCTCGTATGTGTAGTATAAGAATGTATTAGTATTTTTACGTACCAAGTCTTCCTCTTGAACCGGTAGGCATAAATTATACGTTGTTGTATTTTGGCTACCGTCGAATACTAATTATTTCTTACTATCATTTACCGCAAACACGGTAACCGAAAATACTTTCACGTATATTGATTAATGTTTTTTGAATTATTTTACTAGCTCAGTGACGTTTGTAGCTCGAAAATTTTATAAACTGGAAAAATTTTCAACTTTAACAGGGTATAAATGCATTGTAGTACAACTAATAAGTGTTAGGTATACTGTACGTTTACGTACTTACAGGTAGTAATATTTTCAAAGGCTCGCTTTTTCAGTTCTTTAAAATTTAAAATTCTCAATTCTTAGTACAGATAAGCCTACACTATTCATCTCAACATCATGCAAGTACCTACGAAAGTAGATAGGATATTTATTAAAGGCTTTATTTTTTCATTTTGACAACCAATACGTACAGCCTGCCAGATAGTACGAAGTTGTCCTCTCAAAAAAGAATGGAAAATTTTTAACGCGAAATTCTTAATTTGCTCACACAGCTCCGGGGGTGTTAAAGAACAACACACGATCCTACAGAATAGTATAACGTAGCCTACAATTTACAAGAAAACAGCCACTTAACAAGTGAACAAGCTTTGTATTAGAAAGATGCCACTTCAAATAGAAAAAAAATACCCGATGAAAATACTATAGTATTTCGAATGAGACGTTTGTACTAATGAGACCTTGGCCACAGGGCCTCTTATACACACACTTCATATACGATAGGGAAGCCTATTTCTTGTACCTTTTTCTTTTGATGATATCAAGCTCTTTGTCACGTATTTGTGAATTCCTAAAAGACACAAGTAATCAAAATGGAATGTCAACATTTTCAGATGTCTACAATTTGTATTGAATACGTACCTTTGGGTTCACTCTTTTTTTTTTTTTTTTTTTTTTTTTTTTTTTTTTTTACATTCTTGAAAATAATTAATAATACACGAGATTCCTGATTGGGAGTTGGATATTTTTAATCTACTCGAAACATTCCACCCACTGTTTCTGAGTAAAAAATATACCCAATTTGAACTATTTCATCGCTTATGTTTTGAAACCAAATTTTTATTTTAAAATAAAAAAATTTCACATTTTGTGTGAAATACATATATTTCAAGAAAAATAACAAGTTTCCTCTATCGTATTAGAAAATAAAACTTTCAGTTGGGTAAGTAGGTATTTGAATAAAAAATAAAATCATTAATAATTTGAAAACTTTAAAAACAAAGGTTAGTCTTTTCTTCTTAACTCTGCGCAAGAATATGTATGTATGTATAGGTAGGTCCCGAGTACAACTCGCACAAAGCGCTCAATAAACAGTAGCGAGACCGCATTAAGCAAATCTGAATAATTGAGGATATTGTTTTTCAATAATGCTTTCACGCCACCAACCAGAAAGTCCGTTAGCTAACTACCTATAAGTTCCAATGAAAAGGAAAAGGTATTATGTTTGCGGTGAAAATTCGTGGGGACGTTGTTTGTAACCTTTGACCGGACACGTTTGACTAAAGCTTACATAATAGGGTTCACGCTTCATAGGGTGGTCAGAAAGTTAATGTATGGTGCGGGTGTGGGTGACAACGATGCCCGACTTTAATGTTTATAAGGGGTTAATTTAGAAGGTACGGCATTCAATGTTTCCTAAATTCATCTCGAATTAGACACGTTATTATTAAGATTTTTACCAAAGTTTGTAATCATCAATTATACAATGAATGCTTATGAATGGTGAACACTATTCAATTTCTTATATTTTCTAAAATTATCGGTTGAATCTGAGTAGTATACACTTTTCTGAAAGACACGATGAAACTATACCTATATGAAAAATCTAAAAAAAAATATATCACCCATTCTCTGATAATATTCTTTACTAATCAAAAATAAAAAAATATTGGAAGTCTTATCTCATCAAAATAAAAATTCGTAAAAAGTAAGTTACACGGCATTACGATTGAATAAAACACACGTCAACACACGCGCTAATCCAGCATTAAAACCGACGAGAAACATTGCTCGAGTTACTAAAAAATTTACGAACCACTGCAGAACGTGCTGAAACTTTATACAGCAGAGCATATCTATCGTTTCCTTCAGTCAATAGTCTTGGCTAATTACCGACGGACTTCAGGTTAGGTCTATAGTTCAGTTATATTAAACTAATGGCCATTAATTGTTCCCGAAACCCCGCTGGTAGCTACTGGCCACTAATTACTTCCATATTGACCCTTTTCTTACATTACTATAGATGATCCCATACCGCATTTAAAGAGCTGTTTATTCGACACCAGAATCATCCGATTTTAATTTAAATATTAGACCAACCTAGTACCTACTCTCACACATCATAATTTTACGTAAGGATCTCTTGGTTTGTACCTTAATGCTTTATCACGCATTAGGAAATTTTTTATTTCAATTTATCAAAAGAATTGATAAATTATTGTCATGATGTATTACCTACCACATTACTTAACATGGTTAAGAGCATTAAAAAAATTAAAATAAATGTAAAATACATAAAAGAATTTTTTTGTTAATCGAATAACGAAGCCCTGAAGCATCGATTTCCAATTTCCTATCTTAAAGACATTTGGATGAGTTTTCTAAATCCAAATATTCTGCGATATTTAGTATCCACTCAGTTTAGATACCATGGAAGAGGATGAACATGGTTCTGTGGCATCACAGTATAATTTTTATGCATATGAATAAACCCCAGTCGCGGCTAAGTTATCCGTTTTTTTTTTTTTCAGTTTCATCAGTGAAATTTTATACCATTATGATCTTAATTTCTCATAAGTAGGTATAATCTCTTGAAGTTCAATTTTTCCAATTACTCAATATATAAAGTATGTTTAGATTGATAATAAGGTTAAATACATTTCACAATTTTATTTAAAATTTAACGATCGTGTAACTTTTGAAAGAATGAAGTAAAAAATCGTAAGTTAAATTCGAAATTGTCTATAAAGCTGTGTAATTTGGAAATTTTAGTTGTTTAATGAAGTCGCATTTCAACTCGTTTTAAAACTAAACTTGATATTATTCGTTTTGTTATTGTCCGATTCAGAAATTGTGGAAATTACGTACGGCCTAATAACAAGCACCTTTTCGAAAGTTGTTTCAAATAAACTCAAAATGCAAGAGGGCTGTGGAACAATTTAAAATTAGGGTTACTAACTTTGTATTCGCGGGTCATTAAGCAAGCGGTAGTGGACAATTGCTTTTCATTACTATTATGTTGAATTCGTGTTTAGTCTAGAACTACCCTTAAAACCAATGTTACTTAAAATGTTTTTCTTTTGGATCGAAAAAGTATTTTTAGCGTAAAGCAATAATAAAAAAAATGCAGATTACTCAAAACGATGAAGATAATCATCAATTCCAATTGGAGATTCTTAATTACAAAATGAGAAATAGATAGATTACCGCTAACATTTCCTTTAAAAAAAAACCTTGCTCTTATATTTATTTATGTATTGTTTTATAAAAATTGGATAGTGATTTTTTTTAAAGCAATAAAATGCAAAATCAGAATCTTGATTAAGTTATTTAAGGTTCAAATAAAACTACTATAAAAAATTCTTTCAAACTGCTTAGGAAATCTTGACAACATATGGTACCGAAACCAAATTCCCAGACAATTCTTCTTGCCGCACAATTATGAACCCCTGTTACAATGTTCACAAGAAATGGCGAGGTAAAATTGACCATCGAAGACATTTTGGCAGCTATGCTGCTGAGGGTCTAAACCTCAACCCTACGTTCGGTTTTAATGCCCTTATACACCTATAAAGTATCCAAAAGTTTTACAAGCTTGTTAATGTCAATACTAACTTTATTTTCTACTTTTTACACAATAAATCAAGAATGACCTTTAAAACGTACATACGAGCATTATAAGAGATGTATTATATTGTTTTCTCTTTCTATTCATCTTCTTTTTTCATGGTAAAATAAATCTCAACATTAAATTATCAAATAGAAAAGCCAAGCAGAATGGTAAAATCTAAATGGACAGATAAGCATCACTGAACAGAAATTTGGTATTACATTTAAAGATGTGAGTAATTTTATTACTAATGAGCTGAGTAATGAGTTAATCCAAAATATTTCGTTCACTGTGTCATTGCTTATAGTCCTTTTCATTCAACTTGTCACTTAAAAAAAAGTAAACACATGCTAATTAACCATGATATCTTAATTTGCTCTTTTTCAAGCATTTTATTGACTATAAGAACTATAAGAGCATTTGTTTACTTCTTTTCCAAGTGATAAATTAAATGAAACGGACTATAAGTAAAGTTTAGTCATACAAATCTCTTGATTTGCCATTGAATGATTTATTGGTATCAAAACTATTGTTTTGCAAATAATAAGATATCAATTTAAAAACTCACAGAGCACAGTTAACTGAACGGTAGTTAACATAAATTAAAATTAAACATTTTTCTCCCTTACCAATGGAATTTTGTTTTTGAATCTCGGAAACATTTCATGATTACGGATTCTTTTCAATAACAGTACATATAGTGAATCCACGGTACTCATGGAGGATACTTTGAAGGATACTTATAAAAGATTTCCATTGAATTATCTGCACTTTTACAAGCGTAAGGAAATATCGATGAACAATTCGCCATTCGACCTCCAAATATTGTCCATCCATTGTCAAAATTGCATTGTTGAAAGCTGAAATGAAATTTTGTCAAAATTTGCCAAATTAGTTTTTGTTTACCTTTTTGTTATTCTATTTCATCATTTTTTTCTAAATCGGCAAAGGTAAATGTATATTTTCTTAATTTATGAAAATCAGGCTCAAAAAGCATCGCAAAGTGTAAGGTGATGCTTTGTTTTGTTTCCGTTCCTTTATTTCTATGTTTCAGTTATGGTTGTGCTTTATAAGGATGTTGGTTTTACAATTACATTTTCGTTTCTGTTATTTGCGTCATAACAACATTGATAATTTGCCTCCAATAATTAATTATCAATAATTTTGTCCAAAATTATCAAAAATAAAATTTACTTTTTATCCCCCCTTTTTATTATACGGGGCGTGTATAATTACCAGGATTGTTACGCCTAGCGTCGATTGTCAGACTTGGTTGTTTAGTTTAACTTCTGAAATAAAGGAAATGAATTGATCCATTTCGTTTATGTTATCTGGTATATTTAGGTTGGTTGTCTGGATTTTTAAGTCATTGCGGATTTGGTTGAGATTTAGGCATTCAAAAAGAAGGTGATGTACTGAGATAGGTTCGGCATATGTAGCAAAAATGGCACGTATGATTAGGAGATTTTTAAAATAGCATGATCGTGTGTGTGTTTGGTGTATCTGATTTGGAGCCGTGTAATAATTATTTCATCTGAACGGTTTAGATGTGATAAATTTTTCCAGGGTTTTATGGACTTTTTGTGTTGGTAGTTTGTTTTGAGTTTTTGAAGACCAAACGTTCTGCCATTTTGTAAGTTCAATTTGAATTAAATGATTTTTCCAGTCATGAATGGATGGGGAACTGATAGAAGAGAAGTTTATTGCAGATTTTGTACAGTGGTCTATTCTTTGTTTCCAATAATTCCTATATGGCTTAGTATGTATATTAATTTAATATTGAAGTTTAGAGTTTTGAGAATATTGAATCTCATCTTCTCGAAATAAACTAAAAGAATTTTTAAAATGTCTCAATAATTTAAAACCCATCGATGGACAATTTTATTTCAAAGTGTATATTGAAATTTGTGTAACAACATTAAAAATAAATGAGAAAAATAACTTTGAATTTTAGCATCTCAATATTTAATGTATCAGATGCCGTTTTTGGCATCAAGTTGTTTATGTAAGATTTGAATAATTATATTCTTATTTTATAATTTTTTTCAAATACCAAATTTTCTCGTCACGAATAGTGTATCTCAGTAACTAAAAAGTCGTATATAACGCGGCAATGTGCCTGTAACATGTACACGTGCCACGTTGCCAGGCGAATTGGCGATTTTGCTTTTGGGCTTCTCATGGTCTTCCTGTACTTCAAAAAATTTGACAACCATGCACTTAGTCCAGGAACGTAGACCTTCTAGAATTAACATGGACTGCGCTATTAAGTCTGAAGTAAAATATGTTATCAGTGGCTCTAAGATCTGTGGGTTCTATAAGAAAGATAGTTGAAAACAAACAGAATAATTGTGATTTTTCAGTTCCCATTTTTTCATTTTCTCGCTCTCAATGCGTTTATTTCACAAATTTATTAGATTACAAATAATAAGTAGCAGGAATAAATGAACCATAAATGAAGTAGATTTCAAGTTTACAAAAAAAACACTGATAATTTCTGTTTGTTTATAACTATCTTCTTCATAGAATCCACAGATGTTGAAGCCGTATTCTTATCACTATGCGTGGTTTATGTTCACTCTATAAGGTCTATGTCCAGGAATATCATAACAGATAACAATAACAAAGTTGCGAATATTGATGACTGAAATTGACGGTGCTGAAGTAACTGATGTATTGAGATTTTAACATATTGAAAGTGTTTTCATTTCTCACACGAGTTTACGAATTATGAAGATGATTGTGATTTGACGTATTGGTTTTATTCATTACTCAGGAGAAAGATGTTATCTTGGCGTTCGGGCATTGTGCACTCTGCAGTTATCAATTTTTGTAATTTAATGAAGAACCGATTCTTCGAACATTGCTGTTGTTTTTCTTCTTCGATATGTCAGTCTTCAAGTAAAACCAGGTAATTGAGATTCATTTGTGTACTGTATAAACCTATATACCTAACAATTATTTAGTCATTATTTGGCATCTGTGCTACAATTCTGTTATCAAATCAATACATAACATTAACTGGTGTATTATTATGAAACTTGGCTTCCGAACTGTGTGGGACAGGTAGTTATTTTGCCCTACACGTTTTAGTCATACTATTGATAATATTGAGCCTCAATTCGTGCACTTCTCAAAATATGATAAAAGGAACGAATATGAATGGTCGATTTTTCAAATTTGAATGAAATGCCTAATACATAGTAAGTAAGCATGTATTTGTGTCAAGATACTAAAGAGGTCTGTTTTTCACGGAAAATCTAGCCTGATGTAATATTTTTCGCTGTTGTTTTAAATCTACACCTCTTTAATCGTTAATTTACTTGGACCACAAAAATACTTTGTTAGGTACATGGGCTACATACCATCGTTAAGTTGCATCAGAGGCGGTCCTTACGCAAATTCAATTCTCTACGCCTGGTTCGACTTGTCGAATTCGAAGGAAGCTACTCAGTTGTATGCATTATGTAATTTCGCTCTGAAACCTCATGAAAATACAGTTGTAATTAAAAAAAATGAGAATTATTCAGGACCTCCCTGATATGTAGTATATGTAAGATTTCAAAAGTACTTCTTTGGCAGTCCGTAGTGTGTATATGTTTTCAATGTAAGATTTGAAAAAAAATCATGTTTCACGCGCTTTTATTACTACAGAGAATATAAATCTATTGAATTTTAGTTACTTTATTCGCGCTATCTTAACGAACATTTCATCAACATCATCTTTTTCTCGAAACAAAATGAGCAGAAATAATACACGCTAACATTCACGGCGTTCGTTTGTGGATGATTTTTTATGTACGCTTGAAAAAAATTAAAAATTGCTTGTTTCAACGTTTCAAGTGAAAAAAAAAAAAAAAAAAAAAAAAGAGTAACGGTATTAGAACATTTTACGAAATAAATTTCTAAACGATGGTAAAAATAGTTTCAGTTTTTCCATTAAGTACGTAGGTACCTTAGTATTCGTGTGAGTGTAAATGTACGGATTGTACGCTTCTCATTTTTTTTTCTTTTTCGTTTACTCGGCGTTATTTCTATCGGTATTTTCGTATAAAGTCTGTTTCCACCTTTTGTCGTTTTATTTCGTCCTTCTGCTTCGCCGCCACTTCGGGTACATCAGCATCCAAAACCCCTCCGATCTCCGTGCTTCGGGAACTAGGACATCGATGTTCGATTTTTTCCCGCCTAAATGGTCCGGCGCGCTGACTTCTAATTTTTGCGCTTTCCTCCCTTCTGTCCGCGCGTCCCCGCCAACGCGTATATTCGCCTCGCTTTTCCATTATATCATTCGTTTTCCATTTTCCGGCTCTTTCCCCGTTCAACGTTGCCCCCTTGCTTTTTCTTTTCGAAACCGAACCGCACGATATTAAAATTTCTACATCTCCCATAAAAGTTTATTACTTTCGTCTGCAGCTTTACGTTTTAAGAAAACGTTATCCTATTTATTGCTCGTCTTCTTTAATACGAAAAATTTCGATTAACGTTTGAAAATTTACGAGTGAAATTATTGAATGTATTTTTTATAGTACCGGAAAATAAAACGAAATTTATTTTTCCAGTATATACTTGCACCGACGAATGAGACAATTGTTACTTCATACTGTAATTTCTCAAATATTTAAATATAAATATACGAGTACAACAGCTATATTTGTGAATTTCAGTTAATTTTTCTGTTTATGTAGAGTTAGCGTATCGTAAATTTTTTTAAAAACAAAATTTCAGTCTTGAAATTTTCCCACTTGAAAGTATACATAGTTTTGAATTTGTAAACCATTATAAAAAATTATTTTATTTTATTTTTTGTGTGCTTCTTGTTTCAATTTTTACCGAAAGTTATAACTATATTTTGATTTCAAGATTACTACTTTACCTCACCTGTACACGAATGTTTTCTTATTTAAATTCAGAATTTTAAAAATTATTTTCCGAATTTCACATATTTTATTCGTCCATCTACCAGTGACAGTAATTATACGAAAATATTATTAATATTAAAAAAAAAATTTTTACAGTAGAATGATACATGCTATTGCTTCTTGTTTGGCATGAGTTCACTTGATAAATGATGTTTTGATCGGAGGGCACCCAGTTAAAAGGTATTACGATTGAATTTTATTTGTGTACCCACGTTTAATCAAAGGTCGTCTCTTGAAATGGAATAAAATTTGAAGCCAGTGCTAGGGGCAGATTTTATTTTAAGCGTAACACACCTCTCGCTTCGATATTTATGGGTAGAGCTGTCGCCGGTATTTCCAGAGTAAGGGCTGTGAAATTGAAAACGTTATATTATTGGTTGAATGGTTTCTATCGAACGGAGTCTATTCAAAAAGGGAAATTTACAACTCCTACTATATTGAGAAAATAGGAAAGAAAAAAATACGCGGAGAGAGCGTCGAACGAGCGGACAAAAACGGATGTGACAAAATATATACGGTATTTGGGCGGGTTAAAAAGTAAGTGCGCATACTCGATGTTAGTTCGAAGAAGAGCTAAAACGATTGATTGGAATTGGTGGTTCAAGTTCGGCAATCGCCGTGACCAATCGGTCGTGTGCCATAGTTTGTTCCCCCACATGTAGGGGAACCTTTTTGTTCGATTATATCTGATAGGTTGCCGTTAAACGGTATCAATAGCGCAAGAGCGAGTCCCCCCTTTTATTGGATTTTTCCCTTTTTACAACCCCCGTTCAGCGAGAAAAATGCGAGGTGAAAATGGAAAAAAAATACCAATATCAACGCTGTACATTTATTTTTCTCGCTCCGCAAATTTTCTCAACTTCTAGCATTTTTATCGACGATTCCACTACGTTCGCCTGTCTCGAGCACAGTCGGCTTTCAAAGTTTTCTGGCTTTTCGCGTGCAAATAATTTTTTTTTGAAACGCGCTCATTTCTTCGCAATATTTGCAAACAACTTGATTCAATTGATGTCTGTAAAAATATACGAAAGTTCAGAGACTTAATTAATGAGTTGTCGTACTGTCTCGGTACCCATTTTTTTTTTTTTTTTGAACGTATTAGAAGTAATTTACGAAAACAGATTCATCGAGATTAATAATTTTTTACCTCTCAAGTTCATTTTTCTTAGTACGACGTGAAACTATCTTTTAAACATTATTCACGATTTTATTGGTGAGTAGGTATTGCTAAAAAAAAAAAAAATGTCTCGCGAATTCGAATAAAAAATTATATGTTGTTTGCAATATTCAGATTGTAATTTTTCAACTATCATTCGAACCGTATTCGTAAATATATTCTCAATAACATTAATTCAATTACAACTGCGAGTCATAAATATAATAACTATATCATACGTGTAGCCCACTAACAAGGTACCATTTTTGTACAATGAAGTAAACACGTTTTCAGTAACACTTTCATTTAAGAATACACACAATGTGAAGTGTTTGGATTGCATATGTGTTCTGAAATCAGGTGCTGATGTACGTGGTGGCCTAGTAACAAGCCACCATTTTTGCGCGAATGAAAAACGCGTTTTCAGCAGCTTCAAAAATCCTATATTTGATATGTTGTGCAAAAATGATACCTTGTTATTAGGCCATCCGTATACATGTATTGGTTATAGGTATGGAAGGAGGGTATTCCATGTAAAGGGTTGAAATGGCCGATGCAAAACTTTAAGATTGCTGCAAGAATTAAAAAAATCATTAACTTTTGGTATAAGAAAAATATGATGGTTGTGGAAATCCAAATGTATGAATTTTTTTGCAATATGTAAACCATCATGCCTATGAAGTTACTGGTTAATGAGTAATTCAACTTTAAAGCTTGAAAATGTGCAAAGTTCTTAGATGTGCATTTATATTATTCCTATTTTTTAATCGTTTATAGCCAATTCTTGATGAAGATAACTAGACTACTAGTTATACTAGTTATTCTGTTTCTTGAAATCTCACAAAAATTGAATTTAAGTATTATTACATTTGTTTTGAACATCTCTTACGATGGCTGCATCATGTTTATCGAACATATAAATTTATTAGTTATTTTCGTCGTCCTTTTATCCATTAATTATAATAAGTATGTGGTTTCTATGAATGGAAAAACTCCACAGGAATTATTTTCTACTGAAAAAAAAACATACGAATAATAAGTTTTTGGAAAAAATTCCTAATTTTGCAAACATGAAATTCCATTTATGATGTTGCCGTTCATCGCATCGATGCTTAATTGGACTGCTAGGAACTGTATGAATCATAATGTACGATGGCTTATATGGAAACGTACTACGCGTGTAATTGTACATGGTATTTGAGTAAAATAATATTTATTACCGGTTCTATAGACGAATGAAACAAATGAAATCGAATTACTTACTTACTATCATATTCGTAGAATATCACGATTCACGAAAAGCTCATTGCTTTGATGTGACAGCTCCCAGATTAGATCTATGGCTTGTTTAATTTTTCGTTACAACATCAATTATCATAAAACAGCGATTCTAAATCGCCTTAACAAACATGATTTGAATTTGTTTATCGCGAGCATTATTCACTATCCATACAGTGTGTGTTTAGATGAACGAGGTACCTACCTAGTACCTATACATTATGTAATTATACGAGATTCAATTGTAAAGAGAAGGGAAAGAGCTCTCAATCAATTAGTGGTTCTGAGTAGGTATGTTTTTTTTTTTTTTTATAATACGCTTATTTACATCAATATTTATCTGCGAGAAAAATATAGTACCTATACAGGATGTGCCACGAAACGTCTGCCAAAATATACCCATTAGGTAGTACTCGTGGAGATGAATAAAAAAAGTTATTACAAAAGGTTGCATATGTTGAAAATTGAAGGGGCTACCATAATTTTTCTCCATGACATTTGAGTTTCTGTGGAAAGAAATTTTTTCAAAAATGAGAATTTGATTGTGAAAATCAAAAATATTAATAAAGGTGAAAGTAAAAATGTTATGTAAAAAATTTTTATAAAATTAAAATTGAAAAAAGTATAAAGTGTTGAAAGTACATTTTTTCTGTACATTTACTCATAAGGGAGATTTTTCATTGCGAACTGTAATTTTTGACCCTTGGTGGACAGTACATGTCTTTTAGAGTAATTTCAGTTATTTACAAAAAGTTGAGAAAATTGAAACTTAGAGAGCAGCGTTGATTAAACAAATTTCAATTTTTCAAAACAATTCAGTTGTGTTAATTTTTATTTTTTCAGTTTTTTGTAAATAACTAAAATTGCCCTAAAAGACATATTCATCAAGGGTCGCAAATATTGATTGGCAATAAAAAAATTTCCCTTATGCGAAAATGTACTAAAAAAATTTACTTTAAAGATTTCGTACTTCTTTCAATTTTAATTTTATAAACATTTTTTACATAATATTTCATTTTTACTTTTATTAGTATTTTTGATTTTCGCAAAGAAATTCATGTTTTTGAAAAAATTTATTTCCACAGAAACTCAAATGTTTTGGAGAACGATCATCGTAGCCCATCAGGCCCGTAGCCAAGATTTTTTCTAGGGGAGGGGCAAAGAGGGGACAGATTTTTTTTCAACACCAAAAAAATTTCAAATTCCAAACACTGTTACCAATCGTCAAGTCGAAAATATGTAAATTTATCAATGTGACCAT
>FIZR01008144.1:0-11965 GCA_900060175.1 Ferrisia virgata
CATTTATGTGGATTTATTAATTTTTGTGTCAGTGACCAAGAAAAAAGTAAAAAATGGGGTTTTTGGGTAATTTTTCTAGGGGGGCAACGCCCCCTATTGCTCCCTTCTGACTACGGGCCTGTAGCCCATTCAATTTTCAACATAAGCAATCCTTCGTAATAACGTTTTTTTTTCGTCTCTGTGAGTACCACGTATGGTTACATTTTGGCAGACGTTTTCTAGAACTTCCGTACAACTGCAAAGCTATGAAAATGGTGCAAACTTAATTAAATATACTTGATCGTTGAAATTTTGATCAATTCATTAATTCTGATTTGATGAAACGTTCAGCAAATTAGCAATACATATTGTTGGTTGATAGATCTGCATACGTATCGATAATAGACGGTATACCTAGGCTGATTGTACAGTGATATGTATTTTCATTACGAACTGCGATATAAATTTCAATCTAAAAATACAAACTTATTGAAAACGTTCAAACAAAAAGTGAATGTGTGATAAAAACAAAAAAAAATAATAATAATACAACTATTACAATATCAGTATGAATGATAACCTATTCGAAAATGTAAAATAAAGTTTAAAATTGTTGGGTAAAAGTCGTTCGTATTTGAGAAAAATACGCGTTTTCATTTTGCTGTACGATCGATATCATACGGCAGTGGCAGTCAAAGAAGAGAAAATATGGAAGAAAAAATATGCATTAGTTACCTTGAGTAACTCGACGAGTAGCAAAATATAAAATAGAGGTATACAGGACCAGCACGTTTCCACTATATAATCTGTACCTACCTACAACGTATACCTAAATTTCAATTTTACACAACTCCATGTAAAATTAGTGTATTTTTTTTTTCAAGATTTCGGATTTAATTGATTATAATGCGTAGCCACAAAAATAGTCGTGCGAATTTGAGGAAAAAATTAGGAAAAAAACTTTCGCTGTATATTTAATTACCATATGTAAATTAATTGGATAGAATTTTTTTAGCGAAACACGTCGATCAAATTTGTCTTTTTGGTCATCTTTTAGCGCGTCTTTTTTTTTCGCAGTCATAACGAACACATGACTCCGGTCCGGATGCGGCAACACCTACCACGGTATCTTCAGTGGGCGCATTTTTACATAATTATGAACGCTCGTACAAAGCAAGGGATACTTCCACGATACGTTTTGCATATACAATTACTAATTATGCCTTTTAAAAATACCTCCCTCGATCCTTTTTTCCATATCGTAATTATATTTTTTAAGCAAAATCTCGGTGAGGATAACGGCTTTGCGGATGTTCTGGATGTTCTTTTGTTGCTAATATCCTACGATGTTGGTTGGGTTGCAGAGAGGGTGATTTTTCCCAACATGTCCGTCCTATATCGTTGAAAAAAAAAACAAAAAATTATAAAAAAAAAATTATAAAAAAACAAAAGAAAGAAAAAAATTAGCCATTTCTCGTTGATAATGCATACTATTAAGTTTCCTTTTCGGAATCTGATGTGTGGTGTGTTATTAACAAAATATATACGTACCCGATACAAGAATGTTCATTAAACAAGCATTACATACCTATCATAAGTATTGTAGGTCCAGGTACGTAATATATGTGTGTATTTTTATATTTACGAAGTAGGTATTAGTACGTATCTTCCTCCCAAATATTATTTCCAATGAAGAAAAATGCTAGAAAAAGGTGTTCGGATGGTCTAACTATAGAATATCTCGTGTGTTATATAATATACGTAACATAACGCGAAGAACTTTTGAAAGATATTTGTAAAATTCATTTATTTAAATCGTCATCACCAAGTAAGCGTGTTATGTAGAATAAAAACAATGAATGAACAATATTCATCCAACGTCTGCGGACATCTTTTTTTTGTTTTTTAAATTTCTGCGCTCGTATCTACAGTGAAAAATATTCGTTCTATTTCCGGAAAAACGAGCGTGTGCCCCTCGAATCCCAAAAATTCGTTAATGGTTGAAATTCTCTTATATTCATTACCCTTCTCTTTCTTTTGTACGGTAATTAGTGGTAGCAAATATGTAAATTAACGAGATAATGTATGCAACATTGTTATTGTTTTTAATTTGAGAGCTGAGTTTGTTCGATATACAAGTTGCAAAAAATGTGCGACTATCTTTTATTCTAGGGACAACTCTGATGGCAAAGCTCATTAAACGACGCTGTGGACATATTTTCTTTATTTGATATAAAATAAAACTTGCTGTTTTTTCCATTTTTTGTTTCTTTTATTTTATTTTTATTTTTATTTTTTTTTTTTTGTACGGCGCATTAGTATAACAACTTCGTACAAATAATATAATTATGAAAACGATGAAACATGACATTGCTACATAAAATAAATATATGCTTTCTGCATAGGTATATACCTATCTAGTACCTAGACCTACCTACCTGTGCGGATGGTGATAGAATGAAAGCGAGGTGTGATTAAGTAAACGTATAAGTATAACTTACATATTTAGGTACTATATACTTAGAGTAAATTTCTAGTAGGTAGGAACCTATTGTTGAAGAGGTACATCTAAAGGGCACGTGTAATCGATAATTATACGCATTTTTACGTCCTCCATGCTAATGAATAATTGTACCAAGTAGTAAACAAAAGTTGAGAACCTAAGTGGGTAATCGAAGTACCTATAAATTAAAGTTGAAAAAAAAAAGAAAGAAAACGAAACCGTTACCAAGTCATAAATTATTTACGTAAATTTTTTTCCAACGGAATGAAATTTTTTATTGCTGGCATGTTTAAGTTGGTCACTTTTTATTGAAAGTAATAAAGTATTATTTTTGTTGCCATACCGCGTAGGTATAGCTTTCTGTTTTATGAAATTCGGACAACCTTGATATTAATTGATTATACCTACTCGGTACATAATTATGAATGTATAATGAATGATATAAAATAGACAATTGTCTTAATTTAGTAAAGAAGTCACCAGCTACCAGTGCCATTGATGAGCTTCATTTTGCTTGCTAGGATACTGGACATCGCTGTTATTTGAAGGTTTTGAGTGCAAAAACTCCCAAATAATGCAGTATATACGTATTGCTTGTATTACCAGCGCAATTCTTAATTTAGTTGGAAGGGAGAATCTGCGAGGAACAAACTCAAAAAATTAGAAAAACTGATAGAAAATTTTTTTCAGGATTGTAAGTAGGTGTAATGAGTTGACAGGAAGAACATTCACGGAATGTGGTCGAGGACATCTCATAGGTCACATCGCCCGGAATCGGGATCACAATTAAGAAGAAGAAGAAAAATGAGGCTGAATAGACAAGACTTCCGAAAGGCACATCTAGAACCTGTATTAAATCTACATACCAAATTTCAAATTTTTACCTTGACTTGAAGGGAAGGAGCTATGCGAGGAGCAAACTCAAAGCATAAAAAAATCTGCCCAAGAAAACACGTTTCTAGGTTTTAAGGGGGCACAATGGGTCTGAAAAGTCAAAATCCTCAAAAGGCACATCTATGGCTCTTAATTAATCTTTTTTTTTTCGGCGAGCCTCATTCTCAAGCTTAGCTGGGTGGGGTTTGTTTGTTAGTAATATTTAGTGCAATCTTAGATTATACAACTTACTTTCTTCACCTGGTGCCTAATGGTTTATTCAGGATGAAAGATATATACTACCATCAAACTAATGATTATGGAATCGACCTGGGCTTAAAACCCACTACCCGCCGTAGTAGTGGTAAACCATGGTTGATTTTACAAACTGTGATTTAAAACAGCTTTTTTTCTCAAAATTCTTGGTTGTTCATGCTTTCTTGGTCAAGGTCTTTCTTCAGGCCTCTTCAAGCCTTTTGAAGAATCAATGGCGGAAGTGATGGCCTGTTTGAGCAATGTGTGTTCTTTCTTCTTGCCATAGCTGACGAATTACTGACCGCATGAGTAGTTTGTGCTTTCTGTTGAATACATTAAGCATTCCATTCGGGCGTGCAGTAGCAAATCGAGGACAGTTCAGAATTACGTAGAAGTCTGCAGTTTGAGTAGAATTCAGTGCTTACTTTTCGGCGTATGAATAAATAACGCCTGAAGCATCCATGACCGGAGATTGCTTGGTAGAGCCAGTAGTCCAGAGGTAAATCAGAATTCAGCCTCGTAGATACATCAGGTATGAGTTCTCGAGTCCACCTGCCATATTTGTAGTTGAACCATGGTTGTTGTAGGGCTTGAAGAGTGTAGCAATGGAGAGTAGTTTCTTATTGGTTCATCAGCCGAGCGTTTCAACATCATGTGAGATAGGTGATCAATATAGGAAACTGAGCCATGTCGTCGAAGATGCCAAAGTACACCAATTTCAGTAAGAAGAAGGTCGAATGGTACGTATCCAGATATAATCATAGCTGCCATGTGACTTGTTGTTTGACAGTCTGCTAGTGTTAATGGCCATTGTTCTTTCAAGACTACAAATGATTTTTTGGTTGGATGTAGTGGAGAGCCGATAGCAGAGAACCAATTGTGCCCACATACATTATTTGTCGAGTCGTGTTTGAATATCCAAATGTGTTGTGACAGATTGATGGAAGTTCAGGAATATATTTTTGGCATTTTCCAAAAATATATTTGATGTGAGCGTTTCAAGATACGGAGTCATAAAGAATCACTCCAAGGTATCTCGGTGTGGTGCTCTTATTGATGTCAACACCATTGATGGTGAGCTGAATTTAAAGGAGCGTTATGCGAGGAAAAAACTCAAAAAAATAAGAAAAAATGACCAAAAATCGACTTTTTGGTGCTGTGAGGGACTGAAATGGGACTGAAAAGTCGAAATCCCCAAAAAGGCACTTATAGAGCTTGTACTAGATGTACATACTCAATTTAAACTTCCTGGTTAAATTTGTAGGGGAGTTATACGAAAAGCAAACTTAAAAATAAGAAAAATCTACCAAAAAACCACATATTTGGGGTTGTGAAGGGATGAAATGCGGCTGAAAGGTCGAGACCTCCAAAAGGCACATCCAGGACCCCTACTAAATGTACACACCTAATTTCAAGTTCTTAGTTCAATTTGGAGGAGAGTTATGTGAGGAACAAACTCAAAAAATGAGAAAAATGAGAAAAAGCGATCAACAACCACTTTTTTGGGGGCATGAGGGAGTGTAATGGAGCTAAAACGTTGGAACTCCCAAAAGACACGTCTAGCGCTTTAATTAAATAAACATACCTAATTTCAATTTCCTATCTCAATTTGGTGGGGAGATAGGGGAGGAACAGCCCTGTTTTCAGGGTCAAAAAAGGGGAAACCCCCTTATCACTCCTCATAATCAACTTAAGAAGCTAATTTTGGGATATGCTATGCAACATTTGATTTTCTATCAATTAGCTTAAAAAGGGGGAATTTTTGTGCTTTTGACCTCTCAGCATCACATCCCCCAAAATGAGGCTAAACTGAATTTTGAACCAAATTTATTTTCACTCATATATATATATATATCTAATCCGCCACCAAACTAAGCCAATTGATTCTATTGGAAGGATTCTGGTCGGTATTGAGCGGAGTAAATGATTTCAATGTTGTGGGGAAAGAAATAAAAATAAATATCTGACATGGCTAATCTTCCCCCCGCCCCCATCCGTCGATGGTCGATAAACTGTAATAGCCTGGTTTTCATTGACAATATGACACAGAAAATTATTGATTATCACGAAAAAATTGATCAAATTTCAATATGGAAGAAACCTTTAGTGTTTCAGCTTAGCCATATGACCATGACGGGAATTGGAGTCCACTGCTTTTTACTTTAAAAATATTAGTGACTAGCTTATAATATCTTTTTAGAAAGTTATCAATAAAAAACTGAAAAAATGAAAATTTTCAACTAGATTTAATTTTTATAACTTATATATTTTGAAAGTAAGCAACAAATTCAGGTGAAAATGAGGTTTTGGAAATTGCACCAGCTCCTTCGATTTTTTAGTTAGGCTAATCATTATAGGCTTACATGTAAGTCTAATAAGTTGACCTATTATTGGAACACGGACAAGAAGGTTAATGCGGAACACCCTGTACCACAATACCTATGTCGCGTCACATCGATTCTACACGTACCATTATAGGGTGAGTTGGCTTCTACAACGAAATGTATTTTCAACAGGGTAGATAATTTAATAACAAACAACTGAGTGACGGTGATGTTAGTAAGCGAGCAATTGGATAAGTAAAGTACGGGCTACTAGGTACAGTAAAAGCTTTCCTATGTACGTTTGGAAAAAATTCTCCTTCGCGTCTCGAATGTGAGAAATTTTTTTCCATCGTTTTTTTCGTTTTTCGTTTTTTTTTTTTCTCTAGCGAAGAAAGGAAAAAAGCTGACCATGGAAAATGAAAGTAAAAAGCGAATATCGGATATAGTCTCGCACGTAGGTTCTTTTGGTACGTGCCATACCACTGTATAGGTAGAGGTACGAAAGTGTGCGAGTCCGCTTATACGGCTACGACGAATTTATTGTGAGAATATTTCCTCGTCTGTTAGGTACTAGAAACGATTCACGGCGATGTGATTTTTTAAGACGACCGAATTACGCTTCAATAGGTAATTTGCTGCAGAGTTAACGTATTTTTTATTCGGCTCGACGATGATAATTTATAAAGAGTACGTAAAATTTACACCTTGGCGAATACGAGCCGATTGTAAGAGTGAAACAGAACGACCAGACGGTACAAGTTAAGAAGCGCCAACTTGAAAAATCATCGGATAGCGATAAATTTCGATTTTTATTTTCGTCGTCCGAGTGATTTTCGACCATTCTCATAGGAGGATTGTACGTGGTACGTGTTATGTGCGGTTGCAGTGCGAAAATACTACGACACAACAGCCGCACGGCTTTTCTACATCATTTTTATCGTATTTTACGAGCACCGTTGTGGTCGTAAAGGTACCTTTATTGCGTAAGACGTTACCTGTCAATGGTACACACACATACGATTCGAGTTTACACACCGTTCACTATTTTCAAATTCCTTACAAGTTTTCCAACGTGTCGCTTATTCGAATACAGGTAGGCTCGTATTTAGTTAGAAATGATTGTATTTGTCCAGCAATGCAGGTTGTAATACAAGTCGAGAATTTGCTACACTCCAAAGTTGGTTGGACAAGTAGAAACAACGGTGGGTGGGCGTTTTACTTTACCGACAAGATAGCAGTTAAGGTAGGTAAAATATTGCAAACCGATTGCATAACTAATAAATTTTTCACATATATTTTCTTGGTCACGTTAATTCAACCATTTTCCATTACTTACAGTATACTTGCAAATAAAGTAATTATCCAATCATGGTATAATGAAGCGAATGCCATTATTAAATATTAGAAAAATAAAATGTTTACGTACATTCTACGCACGTAAAATGAGTCAACCGCCCTCCCCCACCCCATCCCCGCACTCTGCAACAAACAGACAAAAAAAAAAACAAAAATTCAAAACCCGTAAATTACAAACCCTTTAGGGCGTACTGATACTGAAACGAAGTTACGAGTACAACGAAGTGAAATTTAAGACATGAAGCGAAGGCGTATACATTCGATTCGAAAGGAGAAAATTTTTCATCGTTTTTTATCCTCACGAATGTATCTAGAAAGGCGGATTATATAAACTTTATACTCTTACTGTATACTTACGTATAGTAAGGTATTACTACGGTACAATGATCTGTAAGAGAGAGTTACAAAAGTAGCAAGTAAGTACATTTGAAATGGACGCGGTCATATTGTTGAAAACATTTTGCAAACGATACAGCGTTGGCCGAGGAGAGCAGGTAATTTTGTAGAAATTCCCGCTTAAAGCCAATTAATTAAAGCCTGAAAGCATTATGATTAAAGTTTAAAGCAGCTTCTAGTCTTTCGTTACGTCTACGTTTATTAGTTTTCATCTTAATTTCGACTACAACCGAGATACGATGCGATGGCATGAATATGGCGATGATGTCGATGCGACGCGACACGAATGCTACGCAATTTTCTGCTTCTTTTTTTTTTTTGTACAACTTTTTCGCTTATAGTTGGATTCATTCCTTTCGTAAAAGCGTAAGAAAAAACAAAAAGTCAAAGATAGCCAACTGCTTTTCAAACTGGTCTATTGCGTCTTTTTTTTTTTGGAAAATCTCTTTTTTGAAATTTTTTTTATAAGTGCTAATTATGAATTTTATTACGAAATACAATAAAAACAAAAATTGTTAAAATTTAATAAGTAGGTTTCATAGGATGAAGAATCAAAATTCAGTGATACCTCAACTTTGCAGATGAGAAGAGTAGCCTAAAAATTGCAAAAATTATTCGTTACAACCAAATACCAGTGAATCCCCCCCCCCTCTACACAACACCAGACTTATCAGAGGGTTCTCATCCTAATTATTGGCTCTTCACCTTTTCATCTGATATAATGCAACTAAATATCATTTAATAAAGCCGAAACATAATCCTAAGCTTAGGAGCATTTTACCTCCCCCCCCCCCTCATCAGTCAAGTTTTTCAATGTTCAGAATTTTGAAAAATTGTATCAAACAATAGTGGACCATCAACATCCGCACCATCAAGTTTGGACTGTAAACTCTTGACAGTCCAGATTCATCAACACTTGATCAATAGTTGATAGTTAACTGTGGATTGTGATGAGTTGACCATCAACAGTGAACCATCAAAATCCGGACTGTCAACAGTTGACCACCAATATACAGATTATCAACATCTTGAACGTTAACTTGAAAGTTAAAGAAAAAATGCTAAGTAAATTTTCAAAATTCTTCATGTCATCAACTCCCCGGATCCAGCAGAAATCCAAATTTCATCCGAAATGGCAAAACTTTAAAAAAGTTTGTGATTTCTTTTGAAAATTGGAAATTTTGAAAATTGCTTCGTATTTTTTTCATATTTGTCCAACATAATCCAACCGTCGACGACCCAGATGTTAATAGCCTAAAAGAGCTAACCATCGATGTTAAGGCCATCAACATCTCTGCTATCAAAATTCGAACGATCCAGATTTTGATTGTACAGATTTTGACGATCAACTGTTGATAGTCCACTGTTGATGTTCTATTGAGGACGGTCCACTGTTGACGGTCAACAGTAGAATGCCAAATTAAACATCTTTTGATGCTAAAATGCTTAACCTTGAAGTCAAAAGATTTGATTTTGCATGACTTTCTTGACCTGTTACACTCCGTGCACTCGCTAAATCCATAAGCTTATATTAAAGAGCCTTTCCTGATAATGGTCAAAAACGGCCTCCGACCCCAAAATCGAACAAACTTGAACCAAAATATAACTTAGGGTCTAAAAACATCCCAAAAAAATTTTTGACCGCTATACCCACCTCTTCCGGAATTATCACCCCCCAAATGTTGAAATTTCAACACGCAATATCTCTGGAAAGGGAGGGTAAAAACTTTTGAAATTTTCACACATTATACATCTTGTTACGTACTATGAATGAGAATTTTTTGAAAATTTTCGGTTCACATCTCCCAATTTCTTTTTACATTGAAATTTTCAACAAAAAAAAATTTTTAATTTAGGGGAGAAACTCGTGTCTGCAAATTTTTTTATTATTTGTGATAGGTGCTCGTCTATCACATATATTTTTTGGGAGTCCTAAAATTGAGTGCAACATGCTCAAAAAAAATCAAAACCAAAAAAAAACACGTTTTTCACAACTTTTTCATGTCATTAACAAAAGAGGTATCCCAACTCAGCCAGATTTCAAGTCCCAAAGTGCATTTCTCGAAATTTGGCAGATTTTTCAAATTTCAAAATTATCTCATCATCCTGAATATTATGAAAATTTGATCTGATCAACGAAAAAAGCTAAAATTTGGCACATACCTTACTTTCGACCCTCCCCCCCTCCCATCCATTGAAAGTGGTTTCGAGACGTTTCGTAGCATTCAGAAATTTTAAAATTTTTCCAGTACTAGATTTTAGACCTCCGTCGCGCCTATTTCCGGAGATATAGGCAAAAACGTGTTTATCAGTTAATTTTTTTTCCCTCATCAACCAACGAAAATAGAAAATTGAAATTTTCGTCGCGACTCATACCAACGGAAGGTATAAACGGAATTTTTTTTAATTTTTTCCAATGATTTCTCTTTTTGTTACACACGTTAAAATTTTCAAATAATAATTACCAAAAAAGTAAGATGACATCAACCACGAAACTTTTTCCGAAAACGTGTTTTTTTACGAAAGAATACACTACAAAAATTTCACAATCCTAGAATTAATGGAAGATAGTAAAAAAAATTAAAAACCGTACAAGTATCGCACAAAAAAGGGCTAAATGGTCCAGTAGCACGCGATACTACTCCAAGTACTCATCGTTTTGGCGACTTTTGCTTTTCCAGAACCTCCTCTCACGAATTTAAACGTAATTAAATTTTGATCCAAGGCCAATTTTGAGCGGTTTTGGTCAGCCTCAAGTTTGGCGAATGATTTTAGCACTTAATAAAAAATAAATAAATATCTGGCATGATCGAAAAATAGTCGCAATGTTCTAAGACCCCAAAATGAATTTCGTTGATACCCTTCCCCCTTCCAACGGCAGTAGGTTGATAGATCTCATTATACAGGCGTTTTTTTTTTTTTGACAATATAGCATAAAAAATTAGGCCACTTAGCAGAATCAACGATCCAATAATCAGTTCATACGAGCAATTAGAAGAAGATTAGGAAAAATTTCGGCACACAGATTCTGCAGTTACAGAGTTTGTATTGTGTGGTTGCTAGCCCCCTCTCCCACGTCCCAAATCAATCGCAAATAATTGGGAACCTAGGAGACGTGTGAAATTCCACGCAAAGCTAATATTTTGCCAAAATTAGAGGGAAAAATGTCACCATCTACAGCGTATTTACCAAAGCTAGAGAGAGGGTGTTCCTTCCCTATCTCTCCACGAAATTGAGCTAGTAAGTTAAAATTTGGTATGTACATTCAGTTGGGGCCTTAGATGTGCCTTTTGGAGGTTCGAATTTTTTAGCTTCATTACACCCCCTCACACGGTCAAAAAAGTGGTTTTTTGATCGCTTTTTCTCATCATCTCACTTTGGAGGGGAGATACAGGTGAAACAGTTTTTTTTCATGGCCTAAAAGAAGCACCCCCTCCCATGACTCTTCTCCTAATTCATTTAGAAGGCTGATTTTTAAAATGTCGTACAACTTTTGATTCTTTATCGATTTGCTTTAAAGAGACCAATTTTTGGTATTTTAGCCTTTCAGCGCCATCTTTCGTAGAACACAACTAAAGTTTGACCAAAGACCATCACCCTCACCCAAAAATCTCGAATCCGACGATAATCGAAGCCTATTGCCCAAATTTAACCAATTTTGGTTATTATTGAGCAGAGCAAGTGATTTTCAATTTCGGGTATCGGGTGAATGGGAGATGAGGGAGAGGGGCGAAATAAAATATCTGACACGGCCAAAAACGGTCTCAATGGTCTTCTAGCAACTCAAAACGAATATCTTGTACACCCCCTTTCCCTCCATTCACCTTAATTTCTTCATTAGACCATCGAGAGGAGCGTAGAAAATTTTTAGCTTTTTTTATGGCATATTGTTAATGAAAACCAGGCTATTACAGTCCATTGTAAAAAAATAAAAGTAAATAATGTAACCTTACGTCACACTATCTTTTTTTTGTATCTCCGCTTTTGCTTGCCGCCCTCTTTCCCCGCTTTAACGTACGAATGCATGACTGGTTCGACGAATGCGCGCGCTACAGGGTGGAATGTATCCTTCGTACGAGCAACCGAAGAAAGTCACTTTGTTTTCGATCGACTGTCTTTGATACTGTATGCTGAAAGTTTTTACTGTGTGTGGACTATTTTTACTGTGTGTGGACTGTTTTTACTGTGTGTGTTAAATTGATTGTGACTTGCTCGGGGCTGCGTATTTGAGTACTAGGTGAGTTTTTCTCATTGGGTACTGATCTGTATTTATCATGCT
>FIZR01008150.1:0-13535 GCA_900060175.1 Ferrisia virgata
TTTTTTTCCAAAAATTGGATCAGACCATCTGATAGCTGATAGTTTTGGGTACCTGACCGCGTATTCACATTTTGGTTTGAGTAATTTGGTATTTTTTTATAAGCGTTTTAGCTTAAGTGCGCACAATTCGACCGCTTTCCCCTATATCATATCTAAAAATCAACTTCTTTGGTCAATTAGGAGGGCAGACATGGGAGTTTTCCTCAAAAAAAACCTCTCTAAATTGAACTAGAGAATCGAAATTTACCGTGTAGACGGGCTAGACACAGCAGGTATTCTAGGCGTGTTTTTTGGAGGCTTTAACTTTTCACTCCATTATACTTGTACCTCTATCCCTACCACTGATTCACGTACTTACCTCCCAATATTTCACGAAAATCAGACTCAAAAATCATGATTTATTGCGATGCCTATTTTCACATTAATTGTAATCCATCCCAACGTCCTAAAAAATTGTTTCTTGCCAGGTGGATTTTACTATCCCGAAATCATTTTCTGACCTCCTCGGTCAAGTATGGGAGAATTCCATTTCGAATTTGTGGCCGAAATCAATAGTATTAGCTAAATAAATAAAGTCGGCCTAGTCGCAATGGACAATGAACAGATGAAACGTCGATATACGAAGGTAATTTTTCCATCGCAGTATTTTATAAATATACGTAAACTCGAAAACAACGAAGTCATGATCGGGATGACGTGTTTGTTTGTTCATTCTTCTACTTTTATTGACTAGCTATCTTAAAATATTTTAAAACTACACTTTGTAAAATGGTTTTTTTTTTTAAGAAATCAAGGACCGTTTCAAGGTTGTACCTGTGACAATTGACAAAAAGAAACCGCATAGTTGGAGGCGATACCTAGTCTAACTGTCTATCGATCGTAAGAAATATTTCCAAAAAATATCGATGTAGGTAAAATGGATAAAAATGTATCAGAGCAGGTATACTAATGAGGACGAATTATTATCGATTTTTTGTTTTTCGGAAGAATTTTAAATTACAGAGGCTGATTTTTATCGAAATTAATGTCTAACTACGTTGTTTGTTGGTGAAAAAATAATTTAAAATCCAAAATTACGATGTATTTAAAATACACGTAACAAACAAATTAAGTTGGTAAAAAAAATGGCTATTTATCTAGGAAGAACGATCCGAGAAGATTATTTCGATTTAAAATACAAAATACCTTGCTGTACCTTCGTGTGTTGATTTATTATCGATGAAATCACGTTAACTACATATCTAATAAAGGTTGATTCGAGTGGTTGGGTAATTTTGAGAATAGAAAATTTGTCGTATAAAAACTTGCTTATTTTGACTCTGTTCCGACCTTTGTTACATTTTCACCTTGATACTTATTTCGCGTGTATGTAGGAAAAACACCCACTTTGCATTATCGTCTTCGATGCGAGCAAAATACGCGATACATTGCATATTGTCACTCGTTCAAGCTGTTGACCAACCTTCAGGCGTTCAGGGGTATATTACGAATACTGAGCTATTATCTGTTTCGAGTAGATCTGGATATTGTAAAAAAAAAAAAAAAGAGAAAAATAACCAGCAACTCATTAAGTTATACTGGTGATTACAACCGAATAGGTACCTACCTACCTAAACTTGAGAACTAAACTATTGATATACATAGGCACCCACTCACCAAGTATGACTTGAGAATACATTTTCATAGTGGTCGAAAACGCGAAATAAACTATGTAGGTATTAAAAACGCTGCTGTAAGTACCTATACTTGTATAAAATTATCTATACATGATTTTGTTGCTGGTAGGACGTAAATTTTGAACCTTTTAATGGATATATCATGTTCGAAACGTATTTCAATCGGTTTGCAAATAATATGTGGGTACATTACATAGATACGTACAATGAATATGATGTATCTGGTATACCTAACCTTGATATTAAAAATTTATATGTACTTGAATTTCAGATAGGTAATCAAATTATTTGGTAGTAAAATCGTATGCCAACATGAGTTGACTAAAAAATTGGCCAATTTAAGTAGGAGAATCACATCCTGAAATTTTTTTATTTCAGTCAAGCCTACCTCGCTACCACATATTTGTTTACTTATAGCTAGCGACTTGGTACTATCGAGTTGTACAACAGTCTGATTAATATATGGCAGTAGCACGAAATAGGAAACAGCGAAATCGAAAACACGCTAAAATAAATTTAATTTAGTAGTTAGCACGAAAATTTTCCATTGTACCTAGCTACCTACGTATAAAATGTATACGTCATCGTACTTATTCCTGGAAAATTGTAAAAATTATACTACTTCTGTACGGCTCTTCACCACGAATAAGCATGCTAGCCTCTTTATTATTATTATTATTATTATTATTATTATTATTATTATTTCTATTTCTATTTGTTTACGTTACTGTGACGTACAAGCAAACGGGTATCATATCTTTTTACGCGATCAGCGACCTCCATTACTGTGGCAGAGATATTCGTGTGTAATAAAATAACCACGTACCCAAGTATAAATGAAAACGCACAATAATTAGCTAATTTTGTATCAAATATGCGAAAAATTTTATAAATCCGCGTTGGACGACGAATTATTAGTCGACCTTGAAGCTAGATGATTGTAGCTTTTTAAACGTCGACACTGCAAAAATTGAAATATGAAAAATTAAAACGGAAGAAAGATAGGTACTTTCTTGCCGGTCACAAGCTTCAAGTGGCGCGTCAACTGAAAAAATTACCTAAATATTTTACGGCAAATGTTTTAAATCCAGCTCAGGAAGCGTTCATCACTTGTACCTAGCTACCTACTACCCAGCTAGCTAGCTACACATACCCTTTTCATTGAAATATCATTTTTCAGTACCTAGCTACCTACCTAGTACCTACCTATGCCCGATCCATCTTCCGTTCGTTGCTTTTTTATTTATTTTTTTTTTCTCGTAGCTATTACGTACGTGCGAGTACTTAATTTGAATTAGATTATTTTAAGAACTGTTTACCTATTTAATGCCGATTTAACCTTGTAAAGATCTCGCGATGATGAGAGAAGTACCTATTCGAGTGATGTCGGCTAAATATTTTTCGAATATTCGCCGATTTAAACGCCTTATTTTTAATAATCACGGTTAGGTTTAGGAATAGATAACTGTTGTACGGGAGGGGGAGGGGAGAGGGTGAAAATGAGCGTAGCAGTCTTTAAACAATGATCTACCGGATCGATTTTACCTGATGAAATTCTGAATTTTTCGAAAATTTTCCGTATCCATCGTTTTTTAAACTATCGAAAAAAAAAAACTTTTCGTGTTTATTAACAAATTATCAAGATTTTTCCTACCAAATAATTACTTACGCAGAACTAAAAACTATATTTAGACCTCCTTTACCTATCCAGTACAAATTATCGGAAGGTCAAAATGAATCTATTCTATTTTCTTATAGAAAATATATGTACATCTAAAGTTTCCGCATTATCAAAACTGTGTTTCCAAAAAAAAAAAAAAAAAAAAAAAAAAAANNNTTTAAAAAAAAAAAAAAAAAAAAAAAAAAACGTTAATGTGTTGCCAATAATTACTATTATTGTGTAGCTCTGAAGGCAAGATTGAGGTATTTATTTGCCTCGAGAAATGAGATATTTAAAAACAAAAACTAAAGCAATTATTTTTCTTTAAAAAATAAACAACATGGATGTTTCGAAATGATAAAAAAATCGATATAAATACGAAATTGTATGGGAGATGAGGGAGGGGGAGGGGACTTGAAATTTTACAGCTCATTTCGAAATATAAAAGAATCGCTTTTCTTTTCACGAGAAAATTAGATTTTCTGAACACAGACAAATACGTACGATAAATACATACAAGACGTGAATGAAATGAAGACCAGCACGTTTGGTGTCAAGTGAAATGATAAGAAATCAGGCCATCTTTTAGCTATGGTACACTTAAAGTTGAAGCACCTCGCACAAAATTTCAGCTCTGTAAGCCTTTTAGAAAGAATTCCAAAGTAAGGGCAGAGCCTCCTCTTCTCGCCGCCAAAAATGCTATTTAAGATGCTTAAAACTCACTCAACAATTCATTTTTCGACCGAAAACTGGCTAACATTGCCTGATTTTTGTAGAAAGTTTGCGAATTTGTATTTTTTCTAAAATTTCAATGATCATACTTTTTCATTTTACTCGAAAACACAGAGTTCTTTAAAAAAGCATTTTTGTGATGAACAGTTGGTGATACACCCGAAACTTTTGTATTTTAAAGTTGATAAGAATTTAAAAATTTAATGGCTTTTATTAGGTGATATGCTCTACCTAGAAAAAGTTCAAAGGTACATTATCGATTGAAAATTTTATTTTCTATAACTTTGTCTCTTTCCAAATTTATTCCAAGACGCATCTTCTTCGAGTAAAAGGGAAAAATCATTACATTTAATTGCAAGGGTATGCATTAGGGCGGATCGAAAAAAAAACATTCCTCGTATACTTACATAAGCGGTTCATTTTGAGTTGAAACTCCACCATACAAAATTTTGTGACCCTAGCTCAAATAGGAGTGGAGCAGTGGATCCTCGAAATGAGGTGATTTTCGAAAAAAATGCGGTTCTTCGTCATTTTTACCTCGTACAAGTAGTGTACGACTTCGGTCACAGAGCTGAAAAAGTGCGATTTGTGCTTCTGCATATCTCTGTACCATTGGCATCTCGATCCGATACCACTTGTAACCTTCTACCTAACAGGAGGAGGGGGGGGGTAAAAAGTTGTGGATCGTAAAAATCGACACGTATTATTTTTTTAAAAACGTAATTAGAGAGATTTTTACCTCAGAGATGGGTGTAAACAATTTTTTAAGTCTAGGAAAGTGAATTCCAATTGAAATTGCTCAAAAGTTTCGCGTTGCAGGGCAGTCAACTGAAAAATTTATTTTTAGATGCAAAAATCAAAAATTTCTTGATAATCCCCTTTCAATACGTTTCATTTTAAAAATAAGATGTGTCGATCTTTACGATCTGCGACTTTTCAACCCTCTGGTAGGGAGGTGATTATAAGCAGTTTCGGATCCGAGATACCGTTGGTACAGAGAAATGCAGAAACTCAAATCGCATTTTTTCAGCTCTGTGACCGAGGTCCTATATCACTTTTAGGGGGTGAAAATGATCCCACCTTGAGGACCCACAGTTTCATCTCCATTTAAGCTACGATGACAAAATTTTGTACAATGTGTTTTCAACTTAAAGCGAACCACCTTTTTTTCGATCCACCCTAGAATACAGGTATTCAAGAGAGAGGGAAGGACTAGCCAGTATTTTCACTCATAAAACGAAAATTCCCATTCAAGAAATAACCTAAGTCGTTCGTATCGATATTTATGTATGTACTTCTCATTTGAATTATAATTTCCCTAACTAAAAATTTAGACCTTTACCATCGAAAATCAGCTTAATACGTAAGTATTACACATTTCCACATCTCCTTCTCGATTACAAATGGAAGTCAAGGTGCCATGAACATGTTAATATTGTTGCGTGTCATATGCTTGCAGGATTACAAGAAAATTTTTTATCAAGGCTCGAGCCATATGTACTCGTAAGTTGTTTTTCTCCTCAACTTGTTGGTTGCTTCTACAAACGTAACATGGAAGTAATTCGTTTGGTATATTTTGTACTATTAAGGAAGAATTTTAAAGTTATATTACCCAAGCATCGTCAATTCCATCATCAATTTCCCAGTACATAGTTCATATGAATCAGTTTATTGGTTATTAAACCAGTTCTAACAATACAAATAGATTGGAAGCAGATTTTTTAAATAAGACTGTGAAAATGAATCTTCGCCTGAATTTAATCAAACATTCTGATCTTTTTGAATCTTTCACCATTCACTTCTTGCAGCCTATCCCCCATCCTTTGTGCTAAGCGATGTTTGAAATTAAAAATTCTGCAATTTATTATTTAGCAAGTATAACGTATTTATGTTTTTGGCAGATTTTAAATATCAGTGGTACAATTTCCTTCAGTATATCTGCTTTAGTTAGTTATTTACCCAATTTTTGATGATTTTCGTCGATTTCTTGAAAAAAAAAAAATCAAGTCAATTTTCACCCATTTTTCAACATTTTTATCAATTTTTTGCACTTTTTTGCCGATTTTTATCAAATTTTTACAAAATTTCGATGATTTTTCAATAGTTTTTTTCATAATTTAGGTCAATTTTCAACATTTTTTTTCTATATTTTTGATCAATTTTTTTTACACTTTTTATCGAATTAATTTTTTGCATATTTTAGTTGAATTTTCAATTTTTTTTAAACTACTACATGATTTTTAATCAATCTTCCGCACTTTGGCCCATTTTAGTCATTTATCTGCCCAATTTTCGATGATTTTAACATTTTAGGTCAATTTTTACCATATTTTCGATGATTTTCAACGATTTTATTCATAATTTAGGTCAATTTTCTACTCGGTTTTCGATATTTTTTCATGATTTTCGATCAGTTTTCTTTAATTTTCAACTATTTTTTTTTTTCAAATTTTTACTTAATTTTTAATAGTTTTTAACAATTTTTTTTTTATATTGTAGTTCAATAAATTTTGTAAGCAGTATTCGATGATTTCTAATTATTTCAAAAAATTCGTTGATAAATCGATTTTACAAACGAAATGAATTGACTTGACATCAAATGTTGAATATCAAGTATTAGAAATACGAGTGCTCCAATGATTTTTGAGATTTATTCTGCGAATTAAAATATTTTAATTCTAGCATTGCGCATCCATAATCTAAATTTTTTTTTCGGAGTGGCCTAGCTCCATTGAATGCTTTGTTTGACTATGCTTTTGGCCTAGGTGCTGCGGGAAAAAATCAGTGTTCTGAATGTCAACTCTCATTCGCTTTTCAATGTTTCCATAAGTATGTAATCATGGAATTACATTGAATGCATTATAACTTTTTTCAGTTTTTTGATAATCAAAAAATTAGCAAAAATTTAATCAACAAGAACGATATAAAAAAATTCTGGATAGAGAAGTATAGATTGCTGTTTCGAATTTTTAAATACGCTATGTTAGTCATATTAGGTGGATACTATCGACGTAACGATTTTTTGAAAAAACAACTACGCAGATCCATATTTTTGAAAAAGTTAATCACTTCAATCTCGATCTTCGTATCGATGCTGATATTATTACTCGTAAAGGATTCATTCTCCTCAGTCCATGAAGAATATTTATGCCTAGAGTCTTGGCGAATTACTATCATTTGATACGTATTCACGTCACGCTTTTACTCCAGCAGATTAAAAATCTTATTTTTTTTCGAAATACGTATAATGTGCAAAATGGTACAAAAAACAAGACAATGAAACATTTTTACAACGAAAATCAACGCTTAAGTACATAATTAATGTCTAGATACTTGCGATCGTATATACTGAAATGATGAAATTAAAATTAAAAAAAAAGTACAGCCAACTTAAAAGCTAATAAAATACGAATGCATTTTAGTGAGACCTTTACAAAGAACAGTAATACAAGTAGGTACCTAGGTACTTAAAACAATAACAACAAATAATCAGTTTACAACAGGGAAATTTTTTTTAAATAATAAGTATATACTTCTGGAACTGTTTTTTTCTTCATATATATGTAGCGTATAATAAAAATACATTCTATGAAGGAAGTAATATCTCAATAACGTATTACGATATAATCCTATAAAGTGTCTAATTAATAGGCACTTACCGTATCAGTCACATGGGCGAACACGCTAAACTGGTGGAAAATGTCATCATGTGACAACATTCGAAGGACAAGAAAAAGAAGAAAATAAACAAATAATTTTTTTCTAAATACAAAAACAGACCTACATAATTATAAGTATAGTAGGTATAGGGTACGTATAAAATACAAAAAAAAAAAAAAAACAAAATACTGATGAGTGAACGATACGTATGTATGAGTTATGTACTATGTACGTATAATGCATTAAAAAAATTCAAGAATAATGAGACCAATGCAATAAGTCAAATTCACGTATTAATTGTCTGGTAATATTTCATCTAATAACACAGCACCTAATATTTGGTTACCAAATTGTATTATAAATTCGGCGGCAATTTCTTCGGCTATAGGAGCAGCAATATCCAATACTTGACGACGGTTATTTGTATAGAAATTAATTGCAGTTTCGGCTGTAAATGATAAAAAAAAACAACAACCACGATGTTTTGTTAAAATAAATTAGAGGTAAATGGTTCAGCTTGCGAGGCAGCAATTATCAATGCAGTTGATGGTAATTGTGCCTCGTGTAATTCGGCGTCATTTTTACGTACATCTAATTACGCGAGTTTTAATTAAAAGGAAATAACAGAAAAGTAGGTGGGTGATAAACATCTTCATTGTTTGTTATTAAGACTAATCGGTGCATGTTTTCTTCGTCAATCTGCATAGGTAGGATTTGATTCGACGAGAAAAAAACCTTGAGCCATTTAATGTAGTTGAGAAAACATCAAAGGCCATTTTATTTGATCGAGGGGATCATAGGTGGAAAAATTTGGATATGAATTTATTATCGCGTGCGCGTACAAATAGTGAGAATTCACGGTCACTTACTTATGACATCGTTATTCCTGTTGCCATCGGTATTGGTGGCTGTTCCAGTAGCATCTCCAATTTTCAATTTTACAATAGCGGTTTTAATCTGGGCTATTTGACGTCCTTTTTTGTCAGTGGTAAGTTCTCCGGTTCCGCTAACATCCGCTCTAATATTTGCTAAAATGCGTTCGATACAAATATGTTAGAATTTTGATAGGTGTACGTATTGCGCGTGCTTAGTATTTTCGTCATGTTTATATACGAGCGTTCAAGTCTCCGAAAAAATTCGTTCAATAAGATTACCCACACAAATTCACAACGAAGCTCGTTTAACGCAAAGAATTTCCCACTTACTGATATTTCCTTTGAAGACTCCCTTTCCTTTTAAGGGTATTACTAGTAGTCTTCCGTCAATATCGTACTCGCAAGTGGTATGGATTAATGGTAAAGTAATGCTGCCTTCGGCTTGTAATTTCTCATAGCTTACTCTACGTCAAAAAAAAAAAATCAATTTTTTTCCCCCATCTATTTAGATTTACATATGCGAATAATAATACTGATTTTAAACTCGCTACTTACTTGACATTTTTCACGATGAAATTGGTACCTCCCCAAGCTTTAATGTCTTTTACGATTAATTTCAAATCTAAAGCTTCTTGCCGTCTGTTGATTTCCAAATTCGGTATAACCAATGGTTCCAAAGCGGGGATTTTCATTTTAGGAATACCTACACACAACGCGTAGATTAAGGTATCCTTCAAAGTTAGCCAATTTTTTGACATTTGGACTGAACTTTTTATCCTTCATTGTTTTGGAAATTAACCAATACAAAACCAAAACCGTTCAAATTCAGCCAATAGGCTCAAGTTGGCTACAGATGAGATATACACGAGTGAGGATGACTTAGATCAAAGTTCTATCATATTCAAGAAGACGGGGGGGGGGGGAAGCACCGAGGAACAAAAATGACAAAAATCATCATTTTTTAAACCAACTGGTAAAGAATAAAATTTTTAAATCGTTCTTCTATATTAATTAGGAGAAGTAATAAGGGGGTTCTATCATTTTTGCCCATTAATTTGGGAAATTATTTGTCATTTAGATTTATTAGGGACCCTCGATGGACTTCCTGGAGGTTTTAACTTTCTACTTCATGGTACCCCCTCCACCTTCCTCTTGCAGGTTTGCAAAGTGGTTTTTTATGAAGGCGGTTTGTTCCACGGATATGTTCGCCCTAAAATTGAGCTAGGGAATTGAAATTTGTCGTGTAGCTGTTGTAGGGACTATTCCCTCCGTATATTGAATCAATCGCCACCCCCACCACAGATTTAAAAAAGCATCGCAGCGCGTTTGCTTCTTTTTATTCTATAGAATTGTAACGTTTCACAAAAATTAGCCAGAAAAAGCAAATAAATAATCGTCAAGTACCGAGTTGAAAAAATTTCTACGTACCAACTGGCAAATACGGCCGAACAGATTCCATTGTCTCTTCTACCAAGCATTTGGCCAAGTCCGGATCCTTTCTGCGGCATGTTTTCACGAAGCTTGCTAAAAAGTTAGGAGCATGTTGTATTTCATCGAGTAAAAGTTATTATCAGCGTGCGATTCTAAATTCCGATATTTTGCCCTCGAATAAGTCATCCATAGCGGACGAGGGGATTCTTAAAAGTTAAAACTGTAATTTTCTTTTTCCGTCGTAAAATTTTTCAATATAATGAGCATCGCGATGTGCAATTATTCGCTCGCGAGGCCAGTTAAAAAAATATTTAAAATTTCCGGATTGTTCGATAATTTTAATAGCTTTATTTTCACCTATATTGGAACTACGTATAAATGGTAAATTTATTGGCCATAGCAGAGTGTGTTATCCTTTACGAGTGAACGACGATAAGGCTAATTTATCAGTAGCTAGATAATAAGAGCGTTCATTTGTCAAATGAAAAAGAGCGTTTCTGCGTGAATACAACGTGTAAAAGGAGCCTATTAATTTTGGCACGCATCTTTGGTGCAAGAAATTAGCGTTACATGACGACGAATACCTAGTTGCATATTTTTATGTAGGCATAGCATAAACCAGAATAAGGGATAAATTAGTGTATCAGTTTCAGTTTCCTTCCTGCGGCATTATTAAATTTATTATAGCGTAGCGAAGTTTACGTAATGGTTAAATAGGCACGCGTAATCGAGATAGATAGGTAGGTAGGTAGGTAGGTAGGTAGGTAGGTAGCTAAGTACGGTACTTACGTAATCGCTTAGCGTCCGCGAAGTAATCTTGTACAGCGAATGAAACAATTAATATGACGGACAAGCGTTGTACAAACTGCATCCTATTGCACCTTTAATTAAATAAAACGAATCAAAGAAGCGCCGAGATACACATTTACGTACTAACTACGTAGGTAGAGGTACTAGTAGTCGCCGTAGTTACACGTCTAACATTACTTATACAGTATACTGGAGTACGAGCGAAACTTGAATTGTACACGTGTTTCGAGATATCATTATTTCGTCGCAAATTTAACTTTTTATTGTTTCGTTACAGATAAGATGGCTGGACGTAGCCGTCGTGCGGTTCTCTTTATCGCGCACCAAAGCAGACATATGCCATGCTATGCCACAATTGCTTGACACAAAACTCGCGCCTCGATGAAAAACCTCACGCATCCTTTGCAATAATTCTCGTACCTACATAAATATTCATTTATCAGATCTTCGCCAGCATTATGTAACGTCCAGTTTATCGAACAGGTTCTGCGTTGAACGTATATACCTAGGTACTTCACTTCTACTTACTCGTATTCTTCGTCACATGTCAAACTCACTTATACGCGACCTTCTAGCCGTGTTGTATTTTTCAAAATCTCATACTCGTAGGTAATTCTTTTTGAATAATTTTATGGCCATTTTTTTCATTATATTTACACCCATATGTTGCAAATTAAGCAACGAATATGTATCTTGGTACTTGGCTACCTAACTCTAAGTTTAGAGTTTTTTTTTGCGTGTGTCGTTTGTCGATTATCTTATTAATGGTGTAATTTTAGACAAGGTCGAATCGCGAGAAAAATCTCATCGATGGGTTGATTATGCAAAAAATTTTTATTAGCATTAGCTTTTTTGCGGTGCGAAAACATTTAACTTTTTTTTTTTTCAACTTCAAAAAATGCACATCTACTTTCGAAATTAAAAAAATTCCAAAATAAGCTTACAGGTGCACAAAATCGTTTCGTGACACGAATGTAAGCAGACAAATTTAAAAAATTCAGCGCAAAATACGAATCTACTTTTGAAATTCTTGGTACGGTAAAAAATTAACTAATAAATTAGAATACGAGTATTTTGAATAAAATGTAATCCTAAAATCCCTTCGTTGAAGAAAAATGAGAAAAAAAAAATCATTCAACCATTTGTTTGCATAGATATTTCAAACCAACAAGAACTCATCGTAACAAGCCAATACAGCCTTGAGTGAAAAACCTCTTATAAATCAAACTGCTATTGTTACACTCGGCTAAATGAGCCCATATGCGGTAATTTTTTAGTCACCCCCCATAAAAAATAATGATCTTATACATTTAAACAAAAATTAATTATTGTTAGCCAATTTTTTGATTCGTGAGCTTTCGTATCGCCTCGTTTTGAAATTAAACGAGTACACTTCACTTCTGCAGGAAAACTGGTAAATTTCAAAATCAAAAGTACCCGGGTTACCAATCTTTGTTTTATAAAAAAAATACCTATTCAAAACCTGCTCAGAAACCAAATTGCTGTGAATTTTTTATCATGCATGCTGTACCCTTTTACTGAAATGGAATACGAGTATTTTGAGAGCGAAATGTAATCCTAAAATCGCTCCTTTGACGAATAACGAGAAAAAAAAAAACCAATCAATCACTTCTCACGAAACTTCGTTTGTACGGCGATCTCGAATGAAGAACTTATCATAAAGAGCCACTGTAGGCTTTTAATTTTTTACAACCGCTTTTTACACAAATTGAACACATTGCGAGAGATATTTAAAATCAAAAAAAAAAAAATAAAAAATAGTCAAAACTATAAATAATAATTACGCTCTTACGAATAAAAAATGTGTTTGAAAAAAAAAAACGTTAGGTACCTACCTTTGAAAAATTCTTTGTACTTATAAATGAAGGAAATTCTCTGACGGACTGTTGACTGCGAAGGAACACTTCCGAACGTTTGCAGATATTGGAAACAGGATTAGCATTTCTTTTAACTATCGGAAAGAGCCTAGCGTGGCCGATGGTGGGGCTGTACGCCGGGTGGGATATGGATGTAATTATATCTCTCGCTCACTTATTATAAGATGACGTGCACACGTTTGTTAACAACGGTGGCCAATCGAGGTGGTATCAATTACTTACTTAGAAAATAAACTAGAAATGTTTGATGGACTAGGACAAGGTTTTGACCCGGTTGCAAAGGGTCATGTAATTTTTCAACCGTTTCTTTAAGAACTTTTATTTATTTGCGCTTGTTTGCACGTATTCGCCTACAAATTCGTGTGATTTATAGATAGCGAATGCGATGAAACGTTGAAAGATATTTTTTTTTTTAATAAAATAAATACTTATCTTCACATAGATACGTACTGGTACGTAAGAGATTTTAAGGTTAGGAAGGTATAAAATAAAAATAATTAATAATTCGTGATTTTAACTGATAAGTAGCAGAAACAAAAAATTGGTGCAAAAAATCACGAATAGATAAGGTTTTCCTCCCTTTGCAAAGTGGAGCGCGTACACGAGTACTTCGTGGTCACGTGTCGCCGGTGGGAATTAACGTTACCGCGCTCGAGGGTAAAGTCCTGGCAGCAAATTTCAATATCAATTCACAAGGGAACCTTTTCAAATATCCGATTCCGATTTGAATGAAACTTAGCTGTATAGAAAGAGTATGTCAAACCCCCCCCCCATTGCCAAAAAACCAAATTTT
>FIZR01008155.1:0-24463 GCA_900060175.1 Ferrisia virgata
CAGATTCCTCCACAGTCATGCAAAAAATCCTCCTCTTAATAAAAGAACTTGACCTCCAGCTCCAAATTCAAGTCCTTACATTTCTGACCCCTTTTAAACACTGGACGTAAAAATCTTGGCAATTATAAACGCCCAGGATAAAAAATATATATATATATATATATATATATATATACATAAAAAAGAAACATTGATTTGCACTCTTCATAATAGAGATGGGTAAACTCGAATCGCAAAAAAGAGTCGCGAATGAGTCGCAGGAATCGAACTCACTTTTTTTTATGAATCTCATAAAATTGACATTTATTGAGTACGATTCCCAATTTGAATGTCTTGTAATTTCATGACTCCCTTTTCACCTTTTTTTATTGTTCTTGATTACTTTTCGTTCTTACTTGATAAGTTTCGTGATGTTATATCATAATTATAAGTACGACTGTTGTTTTATTCAATGTTAATTAGTTACTTTTTGAATTCGTTATTCCATTAATTTGTTAACTCGTCACTTCGTTACTTGTAAAGTTTGTTTTCACGCCAAATTAATTACACAAGTGTTTTCAATAGAAAACAATACACAAATGAATGAGCATACAAATTCTTTATCAATGTTTAAGGAGTTGTAAATAGAGAGCCAACAGAATGAGTCCTATTTATGAGTCCGACTCCCATTTATGAACGAATAGCATAAAAAAATTACGACTCCGATATATCTACTACATTCCTAGACACCAAAAAATATACAAATTCTGCGCTCTCTGACGATTGGTGTATCAAATAAACCATGAAACAAACTTGCCAGCCATATTTGGCTAGAGTTGAAACCCCCCTGACTGCAGTGTAGGTGATGCGTGATGAAGTCAAGTAATATGCATAAATTTGCCCAGGTCCGGATGGAGGACGATAAACAATCGTAGCTGAATTGGGTAAGTGTCCGTTCAATATATGCTCAGTTCTCCGGAGATCGAGGGTTTGAGTACTGGCAAAGACAGCGTTAGAAAAATTTTGAATAAAAAAAATTTGAAAACAGTTATGAACACAAATACCAAGAATGCTAAAAATCATTTACAAATTTAGAGATACCCCAAAAGTAGGTACCTATCACAAAGTTACCAAAACTGACTCAAAAATTGAAAAATCGTAAAATATGTCGTTTACACTCCAATTTTCAGTCATAGAATTCCAATCTTTGATCAGTTTTGATTCAACTCGATTTTTAAGGCTCAAAACGCTAAATTTTAAAGTTTGAATCATCAATTTTGAGGTAAAAAAGTTATCCGATGACAAAACTAACCTAAAATCCGTATTCAACGTATAAATTTAGTCTGATTCAGACGTCTAGATCAATATTTTCGAATAATTTTGAGAAATTGAATTTTTATCTAGATGTTTTTTCCGTTGATGAATTCTGAGAAGGAAGAAATGGTGGGATTAAAAAACTAAGCTCGGATTCGTGTTCAGCGATTCCAACTACTAATTTTACTCGAATTTGAGAATTACATTTTTCGGCAGATTCTTGATGATTATTGAAAAATTTTTTAGCCAAAATTGAGAAATTTAAAATTCGAGAAAAGCAGTAGGGCAGTAGGGCACGGTTCAAAAATCACAGAAAAAAGCTTCACGAAAACAAAAATGACAAAGGTACAATCTGTGAGCATAATCAACTGGTCACAATACTTTTTTACACGACTCTGAAGCTTTCCAAGAATGTAAAACAATCCTAGGTTTGGGCTTTTCCTGACAGAATAATCACGAGTTGAAAAAAACGCTAATTTTCAGGCTTATGACGAGTAGAGTAGTTTCGAAAATGACCCAACTTCAGGACGCCTTCGAAGCCTTCTTTCGTGCAGCTGTATTTCAATTCAAAGGTATGGTAAGGTATGCAAGCATAATGTAACGTATCCGAAAATTAGTCAAATTAAAGATGTTCTTTTTTCACTGTATCGTACACACTAATGAAGGAACAACGAAGCCGATGTAGGTATAACGTGACGGAAACAATGTGCTGGGTAGAGGTATAAGATACAAATAATGAAAGAGAACAGAAATACTGGCATTACGCCACGTACGTTCAGTCAGGGCCAAAATTCTTCGTCATCAGCGTAAAGGCGACACAGCTGCAAAGCGCTAGACGGTTGAGCCGACAACATACTCCACTATTCGTAAAATATGTACGTATTAACGTTACGGGATGGCGATAGGTAGTTGTGTACGGCACATTGAATTTGTAGGCAAATAGAAACGCGGTCATCGCCATACCACACGTAGGATACGTTTTTAGTTTTACACTGCAGGTGGATTAGGTGTACTTACTGAGTAGAAGTGGTACTGGTAAGGGTACTTTTTAAGGGCCGAAAACCACCTCGAAACAAAGCACGTAGTGCTTACGTCTTCGTATCGTAAAGGTATCGTATTTTGCTAGTTAAAATTCGATAAGATTCGTTTCGATACACCTTGCGAACTGTGAACATAATGCGACCGCAGCTTGGACCTGAGCCAATGTCGCTTTTTTCAATCAGCAGCCGGCCGTATTGCTTTTTTCAATGTACGATCCAATTCCGATATTTTTTACGTATGTAACATAAATCAATTTGAAAATTTTTCACTTTAGAATACAGGAGGTATCGTTACGATATCGAAATTACAAGGATACACCAATCGCCTACTATTCTACACATGTAGCAGGGCAATAATGCATCGCGAACTTGAAGTATAACCATGTATTAATTACTCGCCGGGGAAATGATCATCAGATCACCTTATGTCTTATTCGCAAGTGAATTTGTGAATTTGGAAAAATGTTTTAAATTTCTCAAATGCCAGGTCGAACCGGTTTGTTGAAATTTATTCACCGAAAATGCACCAATGGTATTGTATGGCGTTACATCCGTTGCAGCCAAAAAGTCAACGGTCCGATTGCGGTTTTCCATATTTTGAAAATTTTTCAGATTCGTTTATAATTCGTACGTTGTACGTTGCTTTGATTACGTGCAGAGAAAAAAAAACGTACACGTAAGTCTGTAAGGATTTGCCAAAATTCGTTCGACGGCTCATTTACGTCCTAGATGGGTAACTTTCGTTTTTTCTCCGACGTTGTTTTCAATCAACTGACTCAAATTTTCTTTCGAAGCGTTAAGACTGTAAACTGCGTACATATTTTAAAATAATCACGTTCTTCAACATATGTATGTATTAAAGACGTCTCGCTGCGAGTCACGTTGCCAACACGGTTGGCCGACTTGACTCGTCAAAGGTCAGAACGGTTCGCGCTTGGGAGGCTAAAAAATCGCTTGGTGAATACTCAGTATTCATTTTTATATACACATCTACGTTTTTTTTTCATTTCCATTCCGCGGAACCGATTTTTTTTTCAGAATTCGGTAATATCTGTTTTAGATTGCTAGTTGTAGACTGTAGACTTTACAAGTTACTAATAGGCCGAAGTACAAAAAAAGGCACTTGAACGCCCCACACTCTTACATACCACAATCTGCTTATCTCAAGTATGCATGTACCTCCTACGCTTTAAGCCGCGCCGTCCTCATTAACACGAGCGGTTCTCATTCAAATCTTTCAAATTTTCTTAAATCTGCTCAAGTTGGCTCAAATCGCTGAATGCGAAGATCATGTGTGTACATATATCAGCGAACCTACCTATCCTACCGTCGGCGTAATTCTACGCGACGCACGACAAACAGACCGGTAACAACTGTTGTACTCTTAAGAATAAGTAAGTAAGTAAGTAAGTAAGTAAGTGAGCAGGTAGCTAGGTAAGTAAGTAAATAAGAGCGAACCTCACGAAATTATTGAACAAGCGCATAAACTGAAACATTCCAATAAAAGTCCGAATTCCCTTCCAGAATCATTTCAAGCCAATGTATAATGATATAGATCTTTGTATCAACGCAGGCGTTAGGTAACGAGTAACACTTACATACAGTTGACAATTTTTTTCACACCTGTATCGTATGATACCAACTAGTATTTTAGTTACTCACTCGACAAATGAGTATTACATAATATAGATCAATCCGAGAAAACGCATGATTAACCACAGAAGTACGCCGTATACAACCGCACAGACAGGCACTAATTCATATTTACACGTAATAAGTTCAAATGATTTTCGACCTCCATAGAATGAAATGCAATACATAACGCCAGTGGTACGTTCATGTGACATAAGTTAATGTACGTATAAATGAACTAATGACAGCAAGATACAGTATATTATACTCGCATTTCTTAAGCCACATATATATTTCCACGGCACAATATGCAGAACCTAGGCCCACAACAGCAAGCGAATGTATACGCATTGTGGAAAGCCGACGATACAGGACAAACGCCAAAGATGAAAAATTGAAAACATATCATTCATGAATGAAAACGTCAGATAATCATTGATACCTACATCGTGTTACATTAATATCATTCAATTATACAACGAAATATGTAAAATGTAAATAATATCAACCTGATACTGGTAGAGAAATTTCCAAAGTTCGCCATTTCGTTTTTTTTGCTTTTCTACCCATGGTCTTGGAATTTCTACCAACTTAAGAATTACAGAAACCGCGCCCAAGTGCAACGAAGATTATTTCTAACTATAATAAAATAGAAAATTCAGCTTCACAATTCATAAAATTATCACAGCAAAAATTAAATCAACAATAAAACGAAAAACGGAACGTCATACCGAAGAATCAGTATCATTCAATGCTTATCACTTGATGCGATGATCAGAAATAATATTTTCGAATTTTTCATTACTTTTGTAAAATGATTTATCACTCAACTTCACCACACTTCACTTCACTACACCACACTTCACTTCACTTCACTTCACATAATTATTTCACTAACTATGATTCAATTCAGTTCGGTGAGGATTCCGGTTAAATCCTTTCAATATTATCCTTCAATCTATGTAGGCATCGAAAGTAAGAATTACAATTTTGCGATCCCACAAGGAGCCAATTAAAATCCGACGAGAAATAATGATGACCAATGTTGATTTGGTTGATTTATGGTAGTTCATGTTCATACATAGTATCATGCTGGAGTCTATAACTAAGAGTTGCTATTCGTCGCGCATTTCGATACCGTTCATTTATGATTCAGTTTCAATGCCTGTAGCATTTTCCGTCTTGTACATTATTTCGGCACCTTACCAAATTCCTAACTCCCGATTGGCCTAACTACCACCTGACATCCAACATTCATAGACTTTCTAGAGGTTACCCGGTAGTCCGTTTAACGTGTAAAACGCCGGGACCAATGCCCTTTGAATATTTTTATAACAACATAAGGAGTGATACAAATGTTATTTCCAGGCCTGCAACCATAGAGTGCGCGCAACAGTGACCATTTTCTGAAACTTATCGCTTATCGACCATAAAAAATGAAATATGTTCTTTAGAACTCACCAAAGAGATTAAAAACATGGTGAAACACAATGCATTTTCGATTTTCCATTATTATAATTGCGATTCGTAGGGTTATGTAATTAAAAATTAAAGGGGATGACCCGTGATGACCACTTTTACTGGGTGCTTTTGTGGTAATTTTCTGGGTTCAACGCACTCTATATCAACACCATCATGTAATGGTGGAAGTCTTAGTTTTATCCTTCCATATTATATTATGTTATTTATACTCAAAACCAATACCCCCTTCACTGCATTAGTGGGTGTGATGTTATTGGCAGACCTCAGTACCTACATTATATAAGCGATACTCTTCTTTACAGATTTTTTGAATTTTTACTCAACAACGATGAGTTGTACACAATTTTTGAAAAGAACCAATCTTTTAGGTAATAAAAAACCCTATAAGCGATTTTTTATTTTTTTTTTTTAGATAAAAATTCGGCAAGATACATTCTTGTTACATGCAGTGATGCGCCTCTTTTCATGTTCAATTTTTTTCTACGAAACGGGAAGTTTTACACAATTTTTGAAAAGGACCAATATTTTAGACAACAAAAAATCCAATAATTTTCAATAAAATAAAAAAAATTTCGGGTGAAAATTTGGTGAAATTTGAGATATTTCTTAAATATAAGAAGTATAACAAATTTATTAATAATTATGCGTATTCATTTTACAATACATCGCAATAAAAACTGAAAACAAAAACAAAAATTGAAAAAACATTATTTTTTAGCATCTTTTAGAACTAAAAAAAATAACAAAAACTAAATTAATGAAATAGTAATAAGCAAAAATAAACCAATTTTTCTTAATTTTTGATTTCTTTTTAAAAATAAAAATACAATTGGGTAATTATCTAATGTAAAGATTAAATTCAAAAAATTCATCAAAAACACTAGAAAATGAGCCAAATACATTAAAAAAAATTCTTTGTAAATTGGAATAATGAATACAAAAATTATTCATAAGTATTATTTTGCTCTTTTTTTAGTAGTTCTTTTGATAAATTTTTCGAATTTCTTCATCATTATATATTTGATTAGTAGATGTTCGAATTTTTACTTTGAAAAAAAAAATTAAAAACGAAAAAAAATTGGTGAAATTTTTCTATTTATTATTCCAATTTACAAAGAAACTCATTTGAAAACATGTTTTTCTCATTTTCGGCTAAAAATGAAATACCTACTAAGTGAGTACTGGACTGGGTAACCTCTAGAGAGTCTATAGATGTTGTCTGATATCGGCAGTTACCAAATTCTATTGCACTACAAATTTTTCTCTCGACGATTTGTATGAATAATGAAAGAATGAATGCGACGAATCAATTTCATTTCGACTCCATTTTTAATTTTCAATTTCCTGCGGCATTCATATGCAAAAAAAATGATGTCTACTGCAGTATTGCAAATTCTAAATTACCCAGTGTTGCAAGAACGCACCTTCTTCCGTTTTTAAAGAAGGGGCTCTCGTTCTGAAAAGTCCCAACTTTGTTCTTTTAAAGACCATTCATTAACTTCACTTCGTTCAATAAGCGTTCCTGTTCGTTCTCCAATCTTCGTTCTTTCCCTGAGATGTAGAAAATTCAAAAATTGTCTCTTTGTTGGATAATTGACGAAAAACCAGTAGTTGTATCATATATCCAAAAATCAACCTCCTAAGTCAATTATGACGGAAGGATTTCCCCCCTTTTTGACCATGAAAAAAGGCTGTTCCTCCTCTATCTCCCCACCAAAATGAGCTTGGAAGTTGAAATTTGGTATGTACATAACTTTTTAGCTTTATTGCACCCTCTCACAACTCCCAAAAAATAATAATTGGTTTTAGGCAGGCAAAATTGTTGCAAATGTATTACAAAAAAATTAACTGAAGAACGGAGAACGTAAGAAAGTTTACGCGTTCCCGTTCTCGTTCTTTTAAAAGATTCACCTTTGTTCTTTCCTTGTTCTTCAAGAATCTCAAGTCGTCCGTTCTCGTTCTCGTTCCGTTATTGCAACACTACACTGCCCATGAATTATGTTTTCACGTTTTATTCAGGTACTTCAACTTTCAATAGTGATTTGGTCACTCTTGATTAAACAAAACGAAGGAAAAGATTAGGTAATCGTATTCTTTGCTTACAGATAATATGCCAAAAATGATAAGGCAAATGGTTCAAATTTGAGGGAAAAGACAATCAGCTGAACCGATTCTTACTTCTTTAAAGGAAGTATAGCAACCCATTTCATTCATTTTTTATCGCTTTTATAGTTTTGTTAAGTTAATCTTCAATTCTTCATTCAAACAAGTGAGGCATTCTTTTAAAGAACATCGATGGTCCAATGTATTCTATTTTTGGACTATCGATGTTCTTTAAAAGAACGCCTCAAGTGTAACAGCAAAGTAAATTACTTATCAATCATTATAGATTTCACCTAATTTGGAACTCATTCACGAAATTATTGTTCAGATTGCGTATGATATATTTAATTAACTAATGAGGTATAGTGCTAGAATGAAACATGAATTTTTGAGAAAGAGAAATCAAAACAAAAAAGTAAAAGACTATAGTCCGTTCCAATCGAGAAGAGACTAATTATGCTCAATTTTGTAATTCAAATTCCAATTTTCAAAATGTATTTTTTCGCTTTATTCTTCTGAAATGACCACAGGAATGCGCATTGTTTCAGGGATGTTTTGACTAAGCAATAACAAAATTGCTCATAAAACTTGGGAGATTTTAGTTGCAGAAATGAGCATATTTAATCCCTTCTCGATTTGAATGAACTATATAAAATTTTTGAATGTAAGTATAACGGGTATTGATTACAGCCAGTATAGTATTGATGTTATGTATACAGTCATTTTATTTTCAATTTTTTATTTTAACTCGAAACTAAAATGATTATTCTGGTTTTGATTTTGGTTTAGGTCAAAAAATTTCTTGTTTTGGCTTTGGGTTTTGAAATTTTTTTTTCTGGTTTTGGTTCTGGTTCGGATTCCTCATTTTGTATTGTTTTTTTTTTTGTTTTGGTTTCGGGTTTAAGCCCTGAATAAAATAAAAAGCTTGAGTGTCATCAATTTCATGCTGTGACTTTTGGTGGGTGGAATGTAATCAGGCTTGACCGGAGTCTGCTCTGAAAAAAGACTCTGAAAGGACTCGGGTCGGGGACTCCCGAGTCGACTCAAAATATGACTTCGAGTCCTTTTTTTGAAGACTCGTAGATTTGCAATTCCTAGTCTCTATTTAGAATGAGTTCTAATGAGAGTGATTCTCTGTTTCGAGTCCCAATATTTTTGTTTTTCTTTTTTGTGAAGTCTGTTGAGAGTGGTTTACATACGTGTATTGAAAGTAAAATAGAAATTCTATCTGTAAATGCACCATTTGCCTGTTTTCAAGGTTTCCTCTGTCAGTTTAATTAGCAATATAATACAGATTTTGCTTTTAATATCTTTTACGTTTAAAAATACGCTGTAAGTTATTGTTGAAAGAAAAAAAAATAATAATAATTGAAAGACTCAGAAAAAAGGGACTCTTAACAGACTCGGACTTGCCAAAAGACTCGTACTCTTTCTGGTGACCGATTCGCCACATGATGACTTGGAGTCGCAATTTTCAGAGACTTAATTGAACGCTGAGTGTAATGAGCCAATCAGGAGCGTGGAATTTGGCAGCCCATACATTGGACAAGATGGATAAATGATGAATCTAAATTCGCGAGTTCTCACCAAAAATACGCGCTCTACAGGCGATTATCACAACTGGATGATTATAGGACACTGTATTCTTATCTACCTGATTACATATGGTGAATTACGCAGTTTTTCTGAAGTGTTTAATTATTTTTGGAAATAGTGGAATTTATATTTAAAATGAAACTCATTTTCATCGTTTCTGCATTCTTAAATCATTTGTGAAACTGTTAAAATGGAAGACCACGAAGGATACTCAACATTATGTGAAGAAAAAATGATAAGGAGACATACAAAATCTCACGTACAATGTTCAGTGTATAATTGTCATAGTCGGTAAATTAATTTAATGAAATTCATTTTAATTGTATGGTATTTTTGCTTTAATAGTCATCTGTTCCATTTCCTATCCATTTTTGTTTATCAAATTCTTTATATTTCATCCACAACTTTTCTTCTACAGGTCTGCTTTTGGTTTATATAAGTTGCCGGATGATAAGAAAGAGCCAGACCGCAGAAAGGAATGGATTTCTGCATTAAAAATTGGAGTTGTTAAAAAAAATACCAACGTATGTGGTAAACACTTTAAGATGGATGACTTTAAACCTCAAGGTGAGTTTGTCATTAACTCTTGATTCTTTGTTACAATGACTCGCATTAAACTTGAATTCCTTGGGGTTTAGAAAAGGGAAAAGGTAAAATCAAACGTTTAAAAAAATCTGCGATACCATCCCAGAACTTACCCAGAACAAGTCTACAAAAAAGTCCATCCAGTGCAAAGAAGGCTGCAATGAAAAATCGAAGTGATCGTGCAAATAAACGATGTGATCGTACAAGTAAACGATGTTTATTTATCTTTTTTTACAATTTCGAAACTATACAGTACTCAGCATTTTTTTCCATTTTCTCCACAGTTCGCCAACAAATGACCAAGATGTTGCTTCAAATGAGCTTTATGATTCGAATACCATGGATGATATAAACATTTACGCTTCCCAGGAATTAAATTCACTCACTATCAGTGATGTAAATGAGATAGAAAGCCCTTCTGTTCGGGATGCGTCAAATCAAGCGAATACTCTACTTCCTGTATTCGACTATGGAGTAAGATTTATCAATGTTGTGAGTAATGATCAAGCCATATCAACTTGCACTGGATTGCATTCATTGGAGAAATTTGAAAAACTGTGTGTTGCGGTAGAAGATTTCTGTACTAAACTGAATTTGAATTTTTGTAAAACAACTAAAAAGTTATGTCTCCGTGATTTAAAAAATTATTAAATTTCTATCATTGTAAGATCAACTACCTCCGATTTTTCGAACATCTTTGAGGTAAGTATTGGTGTTTAAAATACGTTTTCCCTCAATAAAAGGGCGAATTGCACCAGCAAAATACTTCGTGATCAATGGCATGCATATAAAATCAACTTCTTCGAAATTACTCATTATAAAATTTATTTTAATTGAAAGAAAACAGAAAGTAATAATGTAAAAGCAATACCCATAATCATCCATTATCCTATAATCAACTTATCAGTAATACAAACACTAGCGCTCCATGCGGGAAGAGAACTTGCGAATTCTTACAAAATATAATACACCACACAGGAAAGAGATGGGAAAAGTCCTATTTCAAAAGTGAACAAACGCTTAATTTTTCGTGTTTGAAATGTAAAGTTAGTAACTTGTTTCTAGAAAAATACCAATAGGAGGTGTTTGAAAATGAAAATACATAGAAACAAGTTCCAATATTACATGTTTAAAACAAAAATTTCTCATTTTCCCAGAAGGTGGGGGGGGGGGTTGCCAAAATCAAATGAACAACCTGTACAAAAATGTGTCAACACTTGAAATTTACGGTAACTCCTCAATTTTACATCTACATAATAATGTAAATTATATGTAATCATAGGTACAATCAGAAATTTTTCTGGGTGACAAGGGGGGGGGGAACTTGAATTGGAAGCCAAAGCAAAGCGTGTGTGACATTTTGAAAAATGTGATTTTTAAGACATAAAAAGTGTGTTTTTTTGAGTTTAAACAGCAAATTTTGAATTTTCATCATGAAAATAATGAATTTTTAAAGATTCGGATATGCCATATTATGTGATGATTAATATTCACATTTAAAAATGTTATTAATATCGACAAATAGGTATCATCCTATTTCTTTCAATTTTAAAAAGAAAATAAAGAAAACAAAACAAAAACAGAAAGATTGTTCTCGTTCTTCATTCTCAGTTACGGTGTTCCCATTCTTTGGTTGTTCTTTTTTGGTGCATGCTGAACGTCCGTGTTTTCGTTCCCATTCCTATTCCCAAATAATTGAAGTTGGCGTTCTTGTTCGCATCGCGTTTTCCCAAAAATAACCGGTTTTATGCTCTTTTGTTCTCATTTGCAAGACGTTGTTCCGACACAGAATTTTACCATTTTTGAAGAATAAGAAAAAATCTTAAAAATTTATTTGAAAGATCAAGAAAGAATCAGAACAAGAAATAGAGATGTAAAATTTCGGGGAATTTATTTTTGGGAAACTAACGGAAAATTACCACAATTTTCACAGAAATTTGAGAAATTTATAAATTTTTAATAGTTAACCTTCCATACCAGTTCCTTTAAAATATCAGTTTGAAATATGCATTTGCAGCATGCAACAGTGACTTCAGTAAAAATTTGCTGAAAATTACCAATTTCGATTTTTTTGATTTTTTGCCCGTAACACAAGTATCATTATGCAGAAAAGGCGCTTCATTTTGCGTAGTAATATTTTTTTTAATAAGAAACGAGAAATCTAAAAAAAAAACACAGTACACCTCTCGAGGGTATACAACATACCCACAATTCATAAAATTTCGTTCATTTGTTTTTGAGAAAACTGGCAGAAACTTTCAACAGAGCTGACATGACTGGAATTTCTTCAAACTGTAAAAAATCTGATCAAAAGCTTTTTCAACTGGATTCAATTGTTTAATTAATTCATATCAGCATCGTTTCTTGCATTACGCGCAATTGTTTTTGATTTGCAACGTTTTAACAAGAAAAACAACTCTTCCTTGAAGTCGGATATGCACCCTATAAAACGCGAAGTCCTACCTTGAAATATGTCATCAACACGTTTTAAACAAAATTGTCTTTTTTTGTTCCAACCCTGTAAGGCAACTAGTTAACAAACGCTAAAAATTGAACAAAACAACAAAACAAGACTTTTGGTTGAAAAACTTGAATTTAAAATTATAAAGTCGTCAAAATCAACGAGAATATCAATATTTATTTCCCAACTTCTTAATTTGGTTCCAAATCATCCAAGATGAATACATCATCAACTTCTTTGTCTTAGTTTTCAAAATTAGTTGCGTCATGAGAATGTGCACTTTTTTATTCAAAACGAGTTTTAAACAGCAATTTAAACCTGAACAAAATCGATAATCTTGAACGGGTAACTTTAAAATTTTTATAACAAATTAACGCAACACATAAACAAATCAAATTATTTTGCAAGAACGAAGCATAACGCGACCAAATGAAGAATTTCTGATCAATTTGTTTTACGTAATGCAAAAGGGTCTAAATTTGAACTAAATCAAAACCACAACCGCTGAACGAACGATTAAAATTTTTATAAATAATTAAACTCGTAACTATATAACGAAAAACTTCAGATGAACGTACAGGCCCGAAGCCAGGGAGGTGTTAGGGGATGCTTCCTGGAGCTAAGATAGACATCCCCTCAGAAAGTTTCATCAACATAGAAAATGACGATTCGGCAAGATACTTCAATTTTTAATGGTAACCAATAAGAACGAAAATGGGCAACTAAACGACGCTAAATGAAGAACAAGATTTTCAAGAACTGTGATGAACAAGAACAAAATGAGAACAAAGTTCACAAATCCTAAATGAAAACAAAATTAACAAGAATAAAAATTTTGATTCGTGAAACATTCACTTGTTCTTCCATCCCTGTCCCTCAGTCTCGACAATTTTTCTCTTCAAATTAAAGCAGCTTTGAAGGTATCTGGTCTGATCGATCTTTCATTGTAGCTTTTTCCAAGCCTTCCTTCGTAAAAAAATGAAAAAATGCAACTTTTTAATCATTTTTTTTTTTTTCGTACTTTTACTGTAATATTTTAAAAATCACTTCATCAGGACTCTTGATTCCTTTCCCTCGTGAGTAAATGTCGTGTTTTAGCGCAAACAATGAATTGTAGTTTTTGTCCTTATTTTCAGAGACATATTTCAGCAAAATTATCATTTCCAAAGTTAAGTACCTGTCCCTTCAATTTTCAGGTACGCAAACTATACTACAATTGTGTCCTACAAGTTGACCTATCTTCGGCACATTAAGAAATAAGAGGTTAATGCGAATACATTCAGCTCAATTTTACCAATGGACAGAATAACGCGAAACAAATGAACAAATATTTTTCTATTGTGAGGGAATTAAGGGCTAAAGAAATGAGTAACATCAAGGAGGAGGATGAATGAATAAGAAAGCATTTTCAGTTTGAATCGTAAAAAGTGAATTAAAAGAAAAAAATACAATAAAACTACTTAAATTGCGCTATTGTACTTTTCAAAATATTTCGAAAGGGCTGTTATCACTGCAAGGCGCTGGAATTGAAGGGATAGAGACGATGTTTTTCTAGTAATTAATACTCGCCTTCACTAAAAATTCAATTTACCGAGTAGTTCCCAGGAGTATTTACGCGCTCTAAATTTTGAAGTTTATTAACCCAAAGCCCAAAAGTGCCGGATGTTAGATTTAGGAAGATCGCATTTTTTTATTCAGCGATTGTGAGAGTGCTGATTCCTCGTGAAACTTTTCAGTGCACCTTAAAACAAAAACAAAAAGCTCATCTTTTGAAACATTTTATGGCTTACAGAATGTAAACCATCACGAAAACCAGTTGGATCAGCGCGGCCTCTGTATTAAATCAATGAAATTTGGAACCGAATAAGACAATGGATTCATTCTTCCCAGTTCTTCTCAAGTATACGGAAACTAGTTCTATTTTTTAGAATGAGTACTTTAAATAGATCCAAAAATTTTTGTACAGGTATGTGCGCACGTGCCAAAAGTCATAAGTACGAATCGGCGAGATGTTGCGCAGCATAACTGCCGCGAATACGTTTGCATATAACATATTCCTTAATTTCGAGCCGACTGAATAATCGGACGCAGGCGTGTAGTGACTCGCGAGACATCTAATTAATGTATCAATCATTTCGCGGATGATGATGATATAATGATGACGACAATGAAGATGATGGTGCTATTGTTATGGTCGTCGTGGTCGTTGTAATTGCCGCGCACGAACGCGCGATTGTTCGAACTTATTAATTTGCAGAATAATACATACAAATTTGTTCGTCTACATTAGAACAAACATCAATGTTCGGCGTCAAACGATGCAAAATTTTAAGCGATGAACGCGTGTATTCGTGTAATTGGTTTCCGTTTGTTTTTAATAGCTTAAATTTGATTCGCGGTAAATCGCATCTTCAATATCGTTGCATTTATTTCATAACTTGTTGTGTGTGCGGTTCGTTATTTTTGATAGTAAATATTAACGCAATTACGTTCTCGTATTTTAAATTCATATAACACCGTGGCACGTACTCGGACTCCCATTAATAACGGATAAGATAGCTAACCGTAGAACATGGAAACTTCATGGTAAGTTAAAGTACATAGGCCCATTCCATGTCAAAATGATCCAAACAATAGCTGCAGTCTTTTGATTTCGCTCAAAATGTTTTTTTACGAATTCCTCTTCGTGGTGTAATGAAATCACGATCATACTTTTTGATCAATAATAATAAACACATGCCCTTTTTTAACGATCAAAAAGTGCATTTTCAGGAACACCCAACCGTTCAACATTTTCTCTCAATTTGTAATATTTCAAATACCTAGTTTTCATAATTTTAGGATTTTTGTTTGTGGATTCGGTTTAGAAAGTTTTTGAATTTTTCGCCAGAAAGGTTCACATTTTCATCATAATTAATCTGCTGTTAGAGTCCTAGCACATAATAAGGTTTCGAATTAGAATTATTGTTAAAATTTGAATCACTTTTGAAATGGATTACAGACATGAACGTTTTGAAAAGATTGGTACATATAGGTATTTGCCTAAACCTCTGTAAAATCATAGTCAAGTTGAAGTAACTGTAAGTGATGAGACTTAGGATAAAAGATGATAAAAAAATTGTTCAACAAAAATGTTTAATTATCAGTTTTTTTTTCCGCTCCACGCAGTGATTATAACGGATACAGTCATACTAGTAATGAAGTGGGACTTCACGTTGCGTAGGTAGCATACCCAATGTCTAAAGTAATATTCTTTAGATAAATGAATTTTTCCATTATTTCTCGTTTAGCAAAATGCAAAGAATAATGTTAATTTGAAGTAATGGACCAGCTGAATTTATTTGAAAAGACATTCAATCCGAATTGATGCTGCTTTTACTTCAAACTCAAATAATTTCGATCTGAAGTAAAAAATTCAAAAAAATGAACTGTATACAGGTGGTGCGTCGCGTCGGGGTACCGTTTTCCAAAACATACCCACAATTTATCGAATTCCGTTTAGTTGTTTTTGAGAAATCCTGCAGAAGCTTCTAACGGAACCAACATGGCTAAAATTTCTTTAAAATGGCAAAAATTCCGATTGAGCGTGTTTTCAAATGTATTCAGTTGTTCCATTACTTCAAATAACCATTATTTTTTGAAATGAGCTTAATTATTTTTAATTTGCGACCTTAAGACGCGAAAACAATGTGAAATGCTGTACTCTTAAAAATGCTGCCTTTGATAAAAAAAAAAAAGAATGCAATGAAAAAAAATTCGAAACGAGGTCTACCTTAATAGTCCGGCGTATAGTAATAATAAGAGTGCACCCCTTTCCCATCCTCCATCACATGTTTTTTACTAAAGAGGACATCCTAAGGAACATTTTAAGCCATGCTACTTAAAATTTAAGTTGGCTGAAATTACAAAATGGTGTCCATTTTGGGTGACCTGAAACTTCATATTTATGCTTATAACTTGAAAAATATCGGACTTACAAAAGGAATTATAGAACAAATAATAATTTTCTCCGTAAAATTTAGAATAATTCTGATGTCTTTTCGCGTGTAGAAAACAATCACTTTCAAAAAGGCGGCCATTTTTGATTGACAAATAAGCTGAAATTTCACAATCAGGCCAACTTGACCTATATATTGTATTTACATCACTAGTTGAAATACCCCAAATTTGAAACATATTAAGTTGTGGTGAGCTTTTCTGAAAAACCAATCTGCGCACCCGAATCCACGAATCGGGTTAGATGTGAGGTGTTGTCACCAAAGTAAAACATGGATATCCCTTCTTGCATTTCTACGTCCACCTGATGGACAATCGAAGTATGCGCAGAGCAGTTTTTCAGAAACTTTCTCTACAACTTGTATCTCGAAAAATGTTGTTTTACCACCGTTCAACTAGTAGTGTATATTATACATGGTCGAACCACGACAATAATTCGAAAACAACGAGACTTACAAGAAAAAATTGTGGGATTAAAAATATTTTTCAAAAAATGTAAAACATTTCTGATGTTTTGTTGTATGTGGGAAATAGTCACACCCACAAGATAATTACATGAAAAGTTATGTGCAGTACCAATTTTTACATAGGTACCTGGTTCCTCTATTGGTAGGGTAAACTAGCTTCCTCTCCTGCTGACCAAAGGTAATTTGTTTTTTCCTGAGGTAGACATCCTAAGGAACATTTTAAAGCCATAGACTTAAATTTTCTTGATCATAGCGTGAAAAAAAAATTGAAATAAAGAGAAACCACGAGAGTGGGCTACAAGGCTTATTTTAAGAAAAATTTATCACTGCGCAAGAGCATTTAGTTCAGAGGTGTAAAAACGGAGAAAATGTACTTTGATGACAACTCCTTCAGAGCGTTTTATGCTCGGAAATAAAATTTTGCAGCATTTTTGTCCTCTTTTTGCATGCGCTATATTTTTCAATTTAAAAAGATATTCTCTTAACCACTTCCTCCCCAGTTTCACATTGTTCTGTTACTGGTTTAGCTTAATTTTTCACAGCGCTCAAAATTTGATTAGATGTAGGAAGCGATGCTTCTCTTGACAGAGTTTAATAATATATGAAACGATAATTTATTCAGTAAAAAAAAAAAAAGCAAAATTTATTGTAAACAACCAGTGGTGTAGTCAGGGATGGCTTAAAGGAGAAGTTTCCACTTTTCTATGTACCATTTAAGGAGAGAAGAGGAGCTGAATTTACAAAAATGAAGTAAATGGTGTGTACCCGAGCGAAGCAAGAGCGGACCATGAAATTTTGAAAAAATTGTTAATAAAAGAGCACTTTTAAGAGTTTAAAAAAAAAAATTAGCATAAATGCAAGTAATTTTCAAGTTTTTTGGCCTCAAGGGAGGGTTTAAACTTCTTCCACTCCGTGGCTACGTCATTGTAAACGACTAGGGTAGGTGTTAGCTTTATTCATATTTTTCTAGAATTTCGGCGTGTTACAGTTTCTTTCCTGCATTGTTTGAAAATTCCCCAAAAAAATTGGAACTGCACCTCAAAATAATTAGTGAAAGTTATAAAGAAATGAAATTTTTAATCTTTTAAAATCAAAAAGTGTGTTTTTTAAAGTTTTATGCAGAGAAAAGAAATCGATGTTTTTGCGGGGTTCAGTTTTATTATTTGAAAAATCCTGTGTAAATACAGCACAAATATAACTGATGTTAGCCATGTCCATTATACAATTTGTGATCTTGTTGGAGTGATGGCCAATTGGATGTTAGGAGTTGAAAATGAAAGATGACGGCAAACTAAATTATTCACACTATTAAAGTAATAAAAACAAAGGAAAAAATGAAAGTAAGACTGAAATCAATTTTAGCTCTAGTTTCAAAATTTGAGTTTTGGACTTTCAGTTTTCACATTCCTGGGTACAGATACCACCATACCCACTTACCTGCAATAAAAGTAGGTGCGTGTATATCATTCTACTTGAAATATGAAAACTATGTAATTACTGTACCGTGTGTTATAAGAGACATTTTCAACTGATGTAGCATGTGGAATACACAATCATGACATTGTGTAAGTATGTTGTATGTACTGATTGCAGATCTATCAAGCAACATATACTATGAGCGAGTACATAGATCAGTTATGGTATGTGAGATACCTATCTGAAGTTTTATACAATAGACATACAATCTTGTATAGGTACTGTCGTGTTGGTCTAATGGAGTATTACTGTATTGCGCGCGCGTCACTCAGCTATCTTTGCTGAAAATTTTTGCAAGTCATACGCAGGTATAATTATGTATGATACTCAGTGATTTCATTATAACTACAGCAACGTCAATATTACATACACCTACACGGGTGTGCAATGAACAAACTAAAAAATATCCGTGCTTGAATATCGAAGACGCACTACTAGCGAAATGCTAAGGTCTTCTTCTATTTGGCCTTCATCGAGTCGGTGGTCACTTATCAACACTTATGATAGCGCCTCAGCGGTCTCCCGGACGCCTGCACAGCTGCCTCGCATTTAGCAGCTAAGAAAAACAATACTTATCTATCTACCTAGTATCTAGTTGCCTACCTACCTACCATATTCAGAAAAACAGTGACATTTGTGTCTCTATACCGAAGTTATGCAGAATACCAAATTGGTGCACTTCGATTTGACCTTGAAAATTTTTAAAATCTTGTTAAAAGCACCACCACCGGCTATTCCCAATGTTGATTGACTAGTTCTGAATTTTGAACACTGATTGGTGTATTTTGAAAGTCTCACAATTTAGTTGTATATATGTAGTGGTGTGTGTTCACTTTGATGTATGTCACGTTGATAGTTTTAAATGATGATATCGCTCCCAACGGAATTTTTCAAATTCCATCGTTTTACGCAAGTGCAACAATTTGCTGTTCAGTATAATTTTGCTCCCCACAACCCAGGGTGTAGAAAAACAAGGAGTGATGTTTCAAGAGAAATAAAACAACATTCTAGGCAAAAAATTGAAAAAAAATTTTCATCGCAAATCTCTTGTCTCAGGAATTATATAAACTTAAACAAATGATTTAAATCATTTATTATGCTTTCCCAAGTAGTCACAATTGATTTACCAGTTGCTTTTCTCCCAAGATTTTTGAAACACTCAATAAATTGACTCTCAATTAAACATAGTTTGTCATCAAGTGAACTTAATCCTCTTTTATTTTGTTCAATGGTAAAAATATTATGTTTTGTGCTTCTTATCAGTTTTTGCTTAATACTTTTGGTTACATTATTTTCTAGACATATTTTATAATCATTATGAGTTATTTGATTTCTAACAATATTCTTTATTTCTTTAGCCTTCTTCATTTCTTTGCCATTTGAAGATGAAACCTTGTTAGAGTATAGTTTGGAGGCTAATCCAATGAACTCTTTTTAAATTATTCCATTCATCTCATCTTTGAATTTTATTAACTTGAGGAATTTTATAAATATTTTCTTCCATATAATCTGACGTATCAAATTCATCAATCATTCCTTTCATATCTCCATAGAAATCTTTAGTTTTTATAGCAATGATTAATGAATCAGTACGTATCAGAATATGATAGTTTTATTCTATCTCCATATCTTTCCTTCAATATATAATGTTTTTGATATGCCTAAAATAACTACTATATAAATAAGTTGGTGATATTTTATTTCAGTTTTTCTTATTTGTACAGCTGCTAGATTTTTTCCAAAAAATCGAAAAATGTTGATTTCTCAAAATTAGGTTTTGATTACCTTCAGAAATTAATTTTATATCTACATGCTTTCTAACATTCATCATTATTCTGCCAAAAACAGAATTATTCATTAATTTAAAGGAATCTTTTTCAGAATCATTCTTAGCTTTTTGTTGTAATTTTGTATTTTTTTTCAATGTATACCTACTTTCATGCAATCAGATTGATCAAATTTCATAACTCTCTGAATTTTCTCCAATTTCAATCCAACTTTCAGAGCTTGCTTAAGATTTAAGTAATGAAGAACATATTTCTTTTTATCATATAATATTGTGAATAATTTTGGAAGTTGATTATTATCAATCACATTTTTAGAGCAATAGGGTAAATCAACATGTTTTCCTCATAATTTTTCAGGATATTTTCAATTTACTTTAAAAAGTATACCCCATCTTCTGATCAACTTTCATTTTTAAAATTCCTGGATTTCTCCATTCAACTCCTCCATGAAGTAAATATTTACACACAGCCCATCCGTATAGATTATTTGCATCTAAATATTGAATAAATACAGAATCCTTGTTTTTATCAAATTTCTTTACTATATATTTATTATTAGCTGTTGCATACCTGTGTTTCAAACATTAATAGCATATCCACATCAGTCAATAATTCTAAATTCTGTTTAGTTGTTTTTAGCATGCAATCCCAGTCAAATCCTGGAGTAGTATAATATCAAACTGGATTTAATTTATGTATTCTGAGTGAAGTTTCCCAAAAATTTACCATGATATCAGTTAGTAAAAGAATATCTATTGTATTACATAGCATTATAAATTCCTTCATAGTTTTATTTATTTATTTTTCTTAACACCATGTTCTGCAATGGAGGCCAGAGGCGTATTGAAGGGATAGTTGTTTAAAGAAGAGGTTTTAGTTCGATTTTGGTCACAAAGGATAGTAGATTTTGAATTGTTTGACGATCATCAGCCAGGACTTCTTCAGGACCGTTTGATGTAAGATATAGGATTCTTTCCCGGTGATACTTGGGACATTCGAGGAATAGATGAGTTATGGTGATTTAGAATTAATTTTTTAAACATAATGATATTCCTCTTCATCATTTAATAAATTATAAAAGCTTTCCTTTGAAGGTATTTGTTTCTAATTATACTTTTCTAATGAATTCATATAATCATATGGATAAGCTAATTGCCTTTCTTTAGGTTTTTAAAGTGACATCTCTTCATATTTCTAGCTAATTCAGATAGAGAACTTGACAGGAATTTGTATGAATCTAAAAATCCAAGCTCAATATTGTTGAAAATTATTTCATTTTTACTATTCCTTAACCCTGAGTCATACTTCACAACTTTAGAAAATTATATGCATTTTTCTTCATTATTTGGAATTAGTTTAATATCATTATAATCATCTCCAAATTCTTTAACAAATAAATAGCATCATATCCAGAGAAATTATGAAAATAAATAAAATTAAATCTAGGAACTTTACAGTTGAGATTACAATTACTGTGAGCTATTCCTCTACAATCTCCAATTAGATGATCATGATCAGAAACTTTCCTTTTACCTTCATTTTCTTCCATATATTTCTCTCTTATTTCTTCAACTAATTCTGAAAGTTTATCATGAAGTTCTTTTTTTCATCTTTATCTTTTATATTCAACTACAGGGGTATCTTTTGGTTTTATTTCACATATATGACATATTTTTCCATTTTTATACTCCATTTTTGTATTTTTATCTAAACATTTTTTAGCAATAAGTAATGCATTTTCTTTTAATTTTTCATACAATTTTTTTGAAACATCTAAACCAAAATAGGTACTCAAACAAATTTCTTTCATTTTCTTCCTTAGCATATTTAATATAATAGACAAAACTAACTGAAAAATGTGTTTAAAGTTAAATTATGTATGATTCACATTTTTCAAATTCTTTAGTCTTATTAAATTTTTTACTTAGTTTTTCTATCTTTTCATTCAGTTGTTTTATTTTATTAAACTTTTTCATAAGACTTCCAAAATCAGCATATATAGCAAATGGTACCTTCATTGAATTTTTATAATTCTTGAATTTGACAATATCATCAGCTTTATGAGGTAAAACTACTTTAGCAGCCGTATTGACAATTTGAAATGCGTTCTGGGTGCGTAAAAAAGTAATTGAATATGCATGGGCGCTGAAGTTTGCGAATTACCAGCAGAATACGCATAGATTAATTGTACTGATTCTGATGTTGAAAAATGTAATGCGTTTTGTATCCGAAATACTGCTGTTTTTGTGTTATGTGATTTGCATTAGGCAAAACCAGAATGTATAGCGTTCAGCTATGCGATTCTGTCAGTGGAACGCATGCTCTTTATCTGTAGCAGATTTTGACTAGAGAATATGTAGGCCTACTATAAGCAAAAAGAGAAGTACGATCCGATTCACCACTGTCTGAAATAGATGCTATTAACCAATGATACTGGAACTGTTTCACCTATCACTTACATTCCACGAATTAAGTCAGTCCTAATTCAATTTTTTCACGCTGCTGGGATTCCAATTGATGTTTATTTTCATTGGTTTCACTCTTTTTCAACAGTGATTTTTCTTTTCATCATTATGGATTTATGAAAGTGTACAAATTCGTTTTTTTTTTTCTAAATGTTAAATGGATCAATTTTCATTGGATGTTGAATCGGTGAAAATAATATGAGTACAGTATGGAACAGAAGTTATTTGATTTCAAATTTGTCATAAACTTTGGGTCGATGTATTTCGATAAATTCTGCCTCAAAGCTACCAATTTTATCATGTGGATGAGCGACTTTGAAAAGGTACAATAAATGAGTCTAAACCTAACTCGAAAAAATTTCATGAGAGTAAGCATCTTGAACTCAACGAATGATAGCACACTCATATTTTTTACACACGTTAAAAAAGAATAAATGAATGAAAATTTTGGTAGATTATTAGACATTAGTTACCTAGGTATTCATATTGGATATCGGAAATGTTGAACCATTAACATATGACAGATCATGCGCATTGTTTCAGGGATGTTTAGTCAAAACATTCCAGTTGTCATTTCAGTAGTTCCCTGAAACAATGCGCATTTCTGTTGCCATTATAGTGATACCACAAAAAATAGAAAAAGCTATTGTCGAAAGAAAGAAATTAACGCTTTCCCCCCCCCCCTCTTTTTTCTTTAATATAATGGACGCTAAGTATTTAATTTTGTGGACTCGAGTTTTTGGTTGATTTTTTTTTTCATCACTATTTGAGTGGTAGATTTTTTTTATTACCCCCAACAATGGTCTAGATATTTCAAAATCTGTGAACAGAAATTCACTTACCTTGGCTCTAGGTACCCTGTTCAATTTTTAGTGTTCGTTAGGCAGGTAGCGATTTCCCATCAGCGAGTCTGCTGTAGTCGATTGCGACTTATATGTGATTTACATTATTACTACATAGTTTATAATTTGTGTGTGAACATAAGCCAACTTGAGCTTTGCCATCCGCATCGGCAATGCCTAATTGAGAACACGGCATTGGTACTGGTAAGTTGCGGTGAAACCAGTCCGCAATACAGTAATTGATACGACGCGACTCCTGAGTTCGAATGAAATTCAGTCTAAGACACGTATGTAAGTGCTAGGTAGGTTAGGCATACTTACATATGCACACGTACGTGTACCAAAAATATCGTCGTCAATAAAAGCAAAACGATACACAACGAAGATGGTAAAAATTTTCGATCTTCATGTCTCGTCTCATCGCGCTTCGCCACATTACATACGTAATTAGTATTCTTAATTAATCTTTAAACAAAAAAGAATGGGTAATCATTAAACCGAGGAAGTAACGAAATAAGGTCTAGAGTAACATCGTATCGTATTCTTATTCTGAAACTGGAATTTGTTCCGTAGCTGTGTTTTTTGACATTTGTATTGTACCATACACATTATGCCGGAAGTAAAGAATACAACACATTTTTAGAATTGAACGTACATGTTTCGCCGTGTTCCTACATATATGTACTAGCATTTTTTGTGATGTAAGCGACTGGACGGACTACTTATCGTCATTGCAGCTTTACGGTTTTCAAAAAATACTGTTCGCTGTGCAACGTTGAATTTCCTCTTATGTGGAACCGAGAAACAATAGGAGATGAACATTGCGTAGCCAACAGGATTTTTTAAAAGCCAAGATGACAGTAAAAATTTGTCACTTGCGTGTTTTACTCATCAATCTTATCTACCTATTACCTACTCTTGTAGAGATGCGCACTCTCTAGATGGACTTGGTTTTTTATTTACTATGTTTTCAAAAAAAAACAACATATGAAATAAGTACAAGATTGGGCATTCATGTAGTGTGCAAGATCGATGGTTTTACTGCACCCAAATAAACTCATTTGAAAGGGCTCCATGAAAATTTTACCGTTCTAACTGATAGATTTTATTCCATTTTTTCCAAATCAACGCTTACCTCATCTAAATCGTTCAGAAGAAATAATTATCACCCGACTTCGCATAGGACACACCAAACTCACACATAACTACCTCTTCTTAAAAACTCCCAAACCAAATTG